>JANBXA010000741.1:21470000-21655000 GCA_030556225.1 Cricetiscus sungorus | reverse complement strand
AACCTGTATTTGTATTTGTTGTTCCATGTCAGTCTTTTTCTCCTTGAAAGCAGAGAAACGCTCTTCCTTGTTTACCTGCAGGGACACTAGGTTTAAAAAAAAAGCACATTGAAAATGAGGAATGTTAAACCAGAAATTTTTGCGGTTCAGTGAGAAACAGTTTACTAAACTAATAAAACCAGTAGTTGGATGAGAATAAAAACCTAGAAAAAAGAAAGTATGGAAATATTAAACTTAGTGGCCTGGTATGAATTGTAGTCCCTGGGTTCCCTGGCTACCTCTTGGTGGAAAACAATTTAGGTCCCGGATGGTCCTCTCACTGTTATGTCGAGACATCCAAATGAAAGTCCCGTAGGCTCTGCCTGAGGAGGGGACTGTGGTCATCATCTTTCACTAAGTCTTCCATAGAGAACAGTGATGCCATCACGAACAAGAGGCTTGGCACTGACGTTGTATGTGTGGTCCAGTGCAAGACAGCATTCTGTGCCAATCAGACACTTGAGGTGAACTGGTGAGGTCATCTGTCTCCACCCACACCAGTTTCTCCTCACCCTCCTCTGTGAAGGAGTCCAAAGGCTACTTATGGGACAGGGTGTATCTTGTTCTCAGATCTTCTGACTTTTATTTATTTATTCTTATTTTCTGATTGTTTTCCACACACTCCTTTAACTTAAGAGCTCAGCATTAATTTATTAGACACACTGTCCATTGCTGGGATTGATGCTTGGGGACTATTCAGCTTTTCTTCTTTTTAATTTTCTTTATACATATTTATTATTTTTTCTTATTTTACATATTGATCCCAGTTCCCTCTCCCTCCCTTCCTCTCATGCCCCCCCTGACCCCCTCCCATCCCAATGCCGCCCCCCCCCACTCCACAGGGAGGAATATGTCATCAAACTTTCTGCCATCATGCTTCATGTCACTGTAGTTCTGAACCCACAGAAGGTGCTATCATCAGGCAGAATTTCTGAACTCTAAAGATTGCTATTATTTTTGTTTTTTAAAGATTTTTCATGTATTTATTACTGAACCAACCTTGGAGTACAGATCACAGATAAGAAAAACCAGATTCCCAATTCAACAGATCCAATGTTCAGAGGTGGCATTTTCAGCTTTATATGGTAAGATATGATGACCTTAATGAGGCATAAATCTGGGTGCCTATCATGCAATTGGTTCTCATTCACTTATTTGAATTATAACTGACGTTTGTTTGTTTTTTTATTTTGTTTTGGGTGTCTTTGTTTTGTTTTTTAGATAGAGACTCACATATAGCCCAGGCTGACCTTAAACTTTAACAGATTCATCCTCCGTCTCCTGGATGCTAGGATACTGGTTTGTACCACCAGGGCCTGCTATTCCTGTTTTTTATCATGTTTTCATTAAAAAGCTGAATGCTTTTGCTTTTGTTTCTTAACCAGAAGTTTCTTGGTCCTGACAGAGCAAGGAGAAAAGACAAGCACAAAAGTCATGAGTCAGAGAGCAGAGCAAAGATACTTCTATTTGTAATCAGTGGTATCCTGTGTGTACCCAGGGGTCCTGGGAACTCGGTCTATTGGTTGCACTTGCATATGACCTTCTTATTTTAAGAACAGTCCCAACCTGTAGTTGGCAACATTTCATTAGCAACATGTCCTTGTCTACCATCCAAGACTTCTTACCATGAGATTTAAGAAGTCAAACTGGTTTAAATTAACTAAGAGAAAAAGAAACAACAAAACAAGTAGCTAGAAATAAAGGACAGTCGTGGGTAAGTTCAGGTTATAAGAAATAATGTAAAATAGAGAATGTGCTTTTCCTGAAGATGAAGCCAGAGCAGTAGTATTGGACTCGGTAAGGAGATCAGAGGAGCAAGACCTAGCAGTTAAAACCAAAGCTTTAATTTTAGAGACTGTCTGTCCATATAAATACCTTTTGCTTGAACAATCTTTAAAGTCAAGGGGGAAAAGGCGAGCACCAAAATATGCCCAAGAGTTTCACATCTCTCTTACTCAGGCATAGCAGGGGTCAAATGAATTTCCTGTCATTGGAGGGGTGCCAGTTTCTCTATTTTGTATTATAATATTCTCATCTCTCATTTTACTGTTGATATCTTAAAAACCAGTTGAGCTCAAATGGCACAACTCTTCATCAATTATTTACCCTATTTGGAAAAGTTCCAAACTTATAAATGTACGGCTTACAACAATGGCTTAAGGATGTGCAGAGCATCAACAAATACCAACCAAATGCTGATGGCAAGGATAATGAATGAAGTCACAATAGTGAATTTGCACAAGACCCTGGAGAGTCTCTCTGAATGCAGCTAAAGATGGCAGAAGAAAGAAAGTAATATCTTCTTTAAGTCTGAAAAAATCAAACTATTAAATTCATAAAATCATGAAATCATGTCTTTATTTTAAAGCAATCAAGGGTAATTAACACGAGCCCTAAATTACTGTGTACTTACTATGCTGTGTTGTTGTTGTTGTTGTTGTTGTTGTTCATTTGTTTGTTTTTGAGACAGGGTTTCTTTGTGTAGCATGGCTCTCCTGGAACTCGCTCTGGAGACCAGACTGGCCTTGAACTCAGAGATCTGCCTGCCTCTGCCTCCAGAATGCTGGGATTAAAGGTGTGTACTACTAATTCCTGGCAGGCCCCCAAAATATTTTAGGATTAATGCAAAAAAACAAACATATGAGTACATTTCCTAAAAATACATCTATATATATATAATTATGGAATTAAAGAGATTATAAAATGACAGCATAAATTGTGAAAATTAGCATAATTTTACCAGTGTGACTTTTATATTTTATTTTATACAAAAATCACTTTATCTTTGAGAATTTCATACAATTTCATATAATTTTGATTATATTCACACACACACACCCAACTCCCCCATGTCCATTCTCTCCACCCTCGACTCTCTACCTGCGTGACTCTGAACCTTATTCTCCTTTCCAATCCAGTCCAGTTACTTTTGGGAGTGTGACTGACCTACCAGGGATCAAATTACTTCATATTTCAGTGATATCACTCCCCATCTAATGAAATAACTGCACCCTAAGTGTTTAGTGACAAAATCAAAACCTTTATTTCAAGAGACTACTAAGAGATGGTTGCTCTCCCTTCCCCATTTAAATTGTGCTAAGGACAGAAATATAAAGAAACTTCCTCTGGTTCATGAAACAGATTGCTCCCCAGTCATCAAGGGTGGGGATGGTGGTGAGATGGGACTATGCAGGGTAGCAAGGAGTAGTTTGTGCTCCCATTGTAAAACTCCTGGCTGACATTTTAGTTCTAGCACTATATATCTTGCAAGAATCCTACCCTTCCTGCTTCCCTGTCTCCATTTGCTCAGATGTGGAGGGGTAAAGCTCAAGTCCCAAGACTATCAACCAAACATCTCAAACCAGAACCACACTGTGTTAATATAAACCCTTTCATTCCCATTGCCATTTCAATTGAAACAGTTTTGTCAGTAAGAAAGCCAGCCACTGAGCAAACAATTCTGGAGAGACACAAGTACATTTCAGAAAGTCTCAGGCATGCACGGACCAAGCATGGAGTTGGTGTGGTAGAATTATAAGACACGGGGTTAGAACAGATTGGAGAGAGATTATAAAGAGCCTTAATGTTAGTCTGATAACGACAACAAACTCTGGTGAAAGTTAAAGCCACACTGTGTGTCAGGTGCAATGCTTAGTACACTTGCATTGTTTGATTTGACCTTCTCAAGCAAGGCTGTTGACGAGTCTATGAGAATCATCCCTTCAGAGTTTGGAGAGCTTGGCTAACCTGCCCAAGGCTACACAGCTTGTAAATTGTAAATCTAGTATAAGAACAGGGTCATCCTGACTCCACAAGCCAAGTCCCTAGGCAGCTAGGAGTTTGGGTTTTATCCTACTAGTTTGGGAATTTGCTTTTGGTTTTTCTTGGTTTTTATTTTTCTCAAAATTTAGTACAAAAGGCCAAACAATTATACAAAACATAGTCCTCTGTCTACCTCTAATATTACTTTCAGCCTAGAGGCAAACACTTTTACCTGTTAAATCATCACCATCTCCAAATCTCGATTTCTTGATTGCCGCGTCTTGATTTTACAACAGTGCTGGTGATCTGTGCTGCTTGTGTTTTTCTTTGTTTTGCTTTTATCAACCTGACAGAGTTCAGTTCATGTGAGAAGAGAGAACTTTAACTGCAAAAATGCCTCCATCAGCTTGGCCTATAGCAAGTGCAAAAGACACTTTCTCGATTAGTGATAGGTGTGGAAGAGCTCAGCCCACCGCGGGTGGTGCCACCCCTGAGCAGCTGGTCCCAAGCTGCGAAAGAAGGCAAACTGAGCAAGCCTTGGAGAGGAAACAGGTAAGCATCATCCTCCGTGGTCTCTGCTTCGGCCCCTGTCTTGATTCCTGCTCTGGCTTCCCCTGATGATGAACTGTGACTTGTAAACTGAAATAAACCACTTTCTCCCCAAGTTCATTTGGTCATTGTCTGTTTTTGAAAGACCCGGAGAGCGTGGACCTTTACGCCTCCACTCAGGAAAGGCGCCCTCCCCTCCCCAAGTCATTCATGAGAAGTGGTCTTGATGCAAAAGCATGAGGTCTTTTATATTCCAAGTGCACTGCAGTCAACAGCCATACACCACGCAGGGGTAGAGGGCTGAGGACCCTGGGTACAGGCTTGAGACAGCTTTTATAGGGTTACAACAAAGTCCACGAATCGTAAACCAATCATCTCATAGCATCCAGTGCGGACCAATTAATTTAAACTATCCAAGCCCGCACTTAGCCCAGGAAGTCTGCTTTCACATGGGCTTCTGGGCAGGGTGACAAGGCTCATTTCCTGTGTTCACTCACTCACAGGTGCTGTCGTAAACAGTCAAGAAGGTGACCTTTAGCCTGGGATTTAGACTCCCAGCTTCCTGGGGTCAGTGGAGAATTAGGCTAAATTTTTCCATCCTTATATTTTCATAACAAATGATAATGATTTAGGTCTCATTTTCTATTAGTCTACATCACAAGTATCACCTTTCACATAAATATCAACTCTGTTAAAATCACATTTACGTTATTTTGGCAGGTGTGAGAATCTATTACTGAGCCAGGTAGTAGCAATCAAAATGATTACTTTTTCCTTTATTTATTTATTTATTTATTTATTTTTAATTTTGTTTTGTTTTTCAAGATGGAGTCTCTCTTTGTAGCCCTGGCTTTCCTAGAACTCACTTTGGAGGTCAAACTCACAGAGATTCACTTGTCTCTGCCTCTCAAGTGCTGTGATTAAAGGTGTACAATATTAACACCCACTTACTTTTTCCTTTCTTGAATAGCCTTTTTCTTATCTTGGAGTTTATTTATTTATTTATTTTGCTTTTTAAAACATTGGCTTCAGTTTTCTGTCTCCAAATCATGCCCAAGAGATAACGTATCTCATACTGTGTGTCTTAGTCACTGTTCTGTAGCTGTGAAGAGATGCCATGACCACAGCAATAAAAGAAAGCATTTAATGCGGGGCTGGCTTACAGTTTCAAAAGCTTGGTCCATGGTGAGAAGCTTCTCAGCAGGCATAGCAGGTACTGACAGAGTAGTTAAGAGCTACACCCTAATCTGCAGGCAGATTAAGAGGCACACTGGATTTGGCACTGACTTTTGACACACTTCCCCCAGCAAAGCAACACATCCTAATCCTTCAAACAGTGCTACTCCCTGGTGACTAAGCATTCACATTTATGAGCTCAAGGGACCCATTCTCATTTAAGCCACCATACTGTTTTGATACTCGTCTGATGAGTTTCCTATTCCTGGAGGCCTCCTGTCCAGAATCTCCAACCTCAGGCAGTTTGCACCAACAGCTTCCTATCAAATGCATGCTAAGCCTGGAATCTCCCTACAGCATCTGAGTATCCCTGCATTCCCTGCATCCCTAATATCACCCTTCCTCTCTTTTCATCACTTCTTTTTACGGAGCCTCCCTGTCTCCATTATTTACTGAGAAAAGAGGCTTGGGACGAGTTTTGGAGTGAACTCTTTCTTAATGAAAAGGTAATTTTTCACTCCTTAAATTTATTAGGTTTGGTTGAAATTTGAATTTTAGGTGCCTTAGGGTTTCTATTATTGCAAACAAACACCATGAGCAAAAACCAAGTTGAGGAGGAAAGGGTTTATGTGGCTTACACTTCCATAATATGTTCATCACTGAAGGAAGTCAGGGCAGGAACTCACACAGGGCAGGAACCTGGAGGCAGGAGCTGATGCAAAGGCCATGGAGGGTGCTGCTCACTGGTTTACTTACAGTGTCAGAGCTTCAGTCCATTAATATCACGGTGGGAGGCATGGGAATGTGCAAACAATCAGAGTGCTGGAGAAGTATCGGAAATTCCTACAGCTTTTAGGCAACAGGAAATCGACTGTGACATTGAGAAAAGCTTAAGCAGAAGAGACCTTAAAGCCTGCCTTCACAGTGACACAATTCCACCACCAAGGTCACACCTACTCCAGCAAAGCCCAGTAGTGCCACTCCTTCTGGGAGCCATTTCCTAACCAGCACACTAGGTGAAAATGTTTTTCTCAGAAGACATTGCTTGCCCTCTACTGATGAGGAAGTCAGTCAGTTCTTGATTGCTTACATACATGCAAGCAGTCATTTCTGTAAGGAATTTATCCATCCTTGCAGGTTCTGAGCCCACCTTTGGTGGGTACCGAAAGACAAGTATAATCTACCCTTCCCTCCCACTCAAAAACCTTTCTTATTTCATCCTTATTTTCTTAAATGATGAAACGGTGTGGTCCCGACACATATCTGCTGTGCTGGGAGCCTTATACATCTTTTGAATTGGGAAACACCTGATCTTAAAAGCCTTTGTTATTCTTGATAATTTTCTCTCCTTGGTTTCCTCCATTTTCTCTGTTCTCTTTCTAGAAATTTCTCTGTCTGTCCATCCACCTGCCCGTCCCTCTCCCTCCCCTTCCCCCCTTTTCCTCTCCCCCTGCATGCCTTCCACCTTCCTCTCTCTCTTTCCCCAGGCTCTTTTTTTGTAACCTAGGGGGCCTTGAACTCACCTGAGCTGGCCTCCTGTATGGTGGGATTCCAGTGTAGTCCTATATGCCTTGTCTGGTGGATCTGATTCAGATACTAACCTTCCTAAGTTAGCTCTATAGCAGGAGGGCCCATTTTCCATTTCTTTATCTTTTGTCCCCACCCCCCCGAGTTTTCTCCTCTTTGTTTACATCCTTTTATTGAGGTACCATTCTTGTCATCATATATGTAATTTTCAAGAGCCCCTTCCCTCTCTGAGATCATTTTGCCCCAGTGGCTGGCTTCCTTGTGTTTTCTCGAATCTCCATGAAGACATTCACTCACTTTAGGTTATTAGCCACTTTCTCCTGCCTGAGGCATCCTTGATTCTTCCAAGTATCTTTCCTCAAAAGCCTATTTACATTAGTGTAGGTTGTTCGGAAGGCTGGCCAGGAGGTCAGGGCGATGGCAGCGTTGGTGTTGGGAGGACCTTGCTGCACATTTTCATAGGGGAGTGTGAAATGTAATTTTATGTGCTATAGAGCCCATTTGTTTGCTTTCACACCAGGCCAGACATTGTGGTGAGTGTGTTTTATACGTGCAGATGTCATGTGCCATATATAAAAGAAAAATACATACTGTGCACCTGAAGTCAGGACCCCCCAAACCACAGAGAGACCAGATCTGATGCAAAAGCAAAGAATCTTTTTAATTATGAGTTAACTAGTGTCCTCCATCCATCTGACACATTGGGTAGAGTTGGAGGGACCCTGAGAAGCAGTGGGGCAGGGCATATATTTGGGGTAGAGCAAGGAGGGGTGTATAGTAAATGGTCTCAGGATTGGTGCAGCTCTGGGCTGGGGGGACCTGTCCTGGGTTGATTGGTCAGCTATAGCTGCAGAAAAGTTGCTATGCTGGAGGCCATCTGAGGGCCATTGCTACCTGCTGCATTCCAGTATTATCAATAAGGCACATCCAAAGCCTGCCAGCTAACTTCTGATTGGTTCCTTACCATATGGAGGGTATCTGGCAGTTTCCCAGTAATTAGGGCAAGGTTGGGAAATTTGTTTGTGTGGGAGTGGGGGTGGAGGCTCAGCACATCCTGGTGAGTCAGGGTCTTTGTCTTTTCTGCAGGCTGTCATGGCTGCCAAAGCAGGGGACTGGGTGAGGGCCTAGGCCCGCCCTTCAACACACACATAGACCCACAAGCAAACAAGTAAGTAGGCTTCCTGAGAAAAAGAATCCTGCCAGTGTATAACAAGGAAGTTCTGTCTCAGTTTCCAACCTGTTGGCTTGTCCGAAGGATTTCAGACATCATCTCTTGCCCGTTTCTAGCTTCCACATCAGTCACATAGGCTTCAGACTTTCTAGCCCTCACAATTCCACAAGCCAAACCACACACACACACACACACACACACACACACACACACACACACACACACACACACACACACACACTTTCAGCTCTATGGAGAGCCCTGTCAGACACAGGGAACCTCTGTTTTCTCTACACTTAGGCTTCTGCTGGCCAGACTTCTCTACAAAGATGCTCTTGGTCTCCTCACTGAATGTGCAGCCTGCCAATCAATGAGGAGATTGCATGAGTTTGCCTAGTCTCCTGATTTTGCTGAGGTACTCTTCAGATTCACTGTGTCAGAATGTCATAATTTAGTTTTCTTTACAGCTAAATAAAATTATATTGTGCATTTGGACCACAATTTTTTCATCTGTTCATCAGCCAGGGGATATCGAGGCTGGTTCTGTGTCTCGTCTGCTGTGAATAGTGTCATAAGGCACATGGATATACAAGTATCTCTGTGCTAGGATTTGGGCTCCCTTGGGTCTCTGCCTGGGAGAGGGATCACCAGGTCAGGTGGTAGTCCTCCGCACTGATTTCGATACCCGCTGCATAAGTTTACACCCCCACCAGCAGTGAGGAAGGATGCACCTTTCTCCACATCTCTGTCAACATTTGTTGCCATTTGTTTTCTTGATGTTAGTCCTGACTGGGATGAGCTGACATCTCAAATTAGTTCTAATTTGCATTTCCTGAAAACTGAAGATATTGAACACTTTCAAATATTTATTGGCCATTTATACGTCTACCTTTGAGACCTATCCCATAACCCATTTATTGATTAGAAGATTTGGTGGTTTGGGTTTTTGTTTTGTTTTGTTTTTGGTGGAGGCGGGATAGTTCTTTTTGTTTTGTAAATATTAAATTCCCTGTCTGAGTTATAGTTTTAAAAGCATTTTTTTTCATTCTGTAAGCTGTCTCTTTACTCTTGTGATTGTTTCTTTCCTGGGCAAAAGCCTTTTAATTTTAGTTTTTGCCTATGCCTGTATCTTAAAGTGCTTTCTCTGTGTTCCTCTAATAGTTTCAGTATTTCAAGGTCTTATGTTAAAGTCTTTGAAGCCTTTGAATTGATTTTTGTGCAAGGTGAGGGATAGGGTTCTAGTTTCATTTTTCTGTTGTGAACAGGTGGTTTACTGAGTAACACATTTTCTTTCTTTCCTTTTTCTTTTTCTTCCTTTTTTTTTGTTTTGCTTTGTTTGTTTGTTTGTTGGTTGGTTGGTTGGTTGGTTGGTTGGTTGGTTGGTTATTTGAGACAGGGTTTCTCTGTATTGCTTTGGAGCCTCTCCTGGAACTAGCTCTGTAGACCAGGCTGGCAATGTTGGTTTTGTATTCTGATACTTTGCTGAAAGCATTGATCAGATACATGAGTTATCTCGTAGAGTTTTTGGTGTCTTTTCATGTTATGGAATCATGTCATTTGCAAATAAGGACAATTTGACCCGATCTTTTCCTATTTGTATCTCTTTTATTTCTTTCTCTCCTCTTATTGCTCTAGCAAAAAGCACTATACTGAGTGAAGAGAGTAGGAGCCCTTATCTCGTTTCAGATTTTAGAGGAACTCTCAGTTTTCCCCCATTTGCTATAATGCTGGCTCTAAGTTTGTCATATGTAGCTTTATTGTATTGATGTATGCTCTCTCTAGTCCTAGGTTTTTTTTTTTCAGAGATTTTTTTTTTTTTATCATGAAAGGATGTTGAAATCATACTTTGAATTTTGAGTTCTTGTTGCTTTTTCCAAAGTATTGATATGTTGTAGAATAGTGTCTCAAGCTGTTAGACAGTGGCGGGCAGTAAGACACAGGTCTCAGAGAGTTGTGTGACCAAAGGAAAACAACCAGAACTTTACAGTGCACTGTGCTCCACTCTAATCATTCAGTAGGGGAGGCACACTACATTCTGACCCCCAGGAGTCTACTGCATTATAACCAGTGTCATAAGTTAAGGGAAATCTGCGCAACCTCAAATTATTTTGTTTCATTTTGAGCCCAGGGCATTTTTCATGAAGGACAAGTACTCTGACCCTGAAGCACATCTCCAGGTTTTCATTGTTGCTAGGTTTGCTTTTCCTCCTTGTTACGGTTGTTGTTGAGACAAGTTCTTACTCCTTATAGGCTGTGCTCACACTCCGGATCCTCCTTCCTTGGCCTCTCAGATGCTGTGATGCCAGGCACTCATTACCACACCTTGTTTCCAGCCAGCAACTGAACCAATGTAGCTGGGACAATTTGTGTGCCTAGTCGTTTCCCAATGTCAGGGGTCTGACCCTGGCTGAAGTATCCTCCTGCCAAGAGCAAAGTGCTTTCCCGTGCCTAGCTCTGTAACTCAACACCCTGTATGTGCAGTCAACAATATCCCCTCTCCTAGCTTCCAGAGGTTGCAGCAGGTACCACCTGTGAGTATGAAGATGGCAAAAAAGAGAGAGAAATGTGTTCCTAAATGTATCTTTCTGTTTTTGATTACCAATAAAAAGCTTTCCCAAAAGTGACCTCCAAAAATGTACTTTTAGGACTTGGCCAAGGTGTCGATACCTAAGCTTGTTCGTGTCCCCCCCCCCAAAATAGACTCTAGTATTGTCCTTTGCTGATGGCTGCCTTTTCTGAGTACATGGACCCAGAGGGGTTGAGGTTGGGACTCGTTCTTCAGCAGGAAGTGAGTAATCTTGCCTGAGCAGGGTGTGGTTGTATATACCCATAATTCTAGAATTCAGGAGGCTCAAAAGTTCATCTTAGGCCACATGAGACCCTTAAAAAGATCCCCAGTCATTATCATCATCATCTTGCTGGAGAAAGTAAAACTTGGTATTCTTTTCTTCCTGAGCTGAGCTCAGAACTCATGCTGATAAGCATGAAAAGAATTCCCAATAGGAGAAGATAGTTCTTACCTTCACTAAGGCCTATATACATCATGCTACCTTGCATTTGTCTTCCTATGAGGAAGTAATATTTGGTTTTTATAACCCACCTTTCAAAGTGCACTGGAATACTTGAGGCTGGCTCAACACCCTGGAGGTTGAAGGTCAAGACACTATGTTTAGCGATGTCCTTCTTGCTGGTAGTCATAAGACTGTAGGGTATCACGTGGCAAAAGATGGAGAGTGAGTTTATTGAGAGTATGTGTGTATGTGTGGTATCTTCTAGTCTCTTTCTCTTTTACAAGCTTACCAGGATGAATCATGGGGGTTTACTTTTCAAAGGTCCAGCCTCTAAACACCATTGTCATATTAAACATGCATACTCTTATTACCTAGTGGAGATCACATTTCTTTTTCTTAGGAAAGAAAATATATGTGATGACTATTCTTGGTTGTCAATTTGACTAAATCTGGAATTAACTAAAACCCAAGCAGCTACGGATTTTTTTTTCTTAATTAAATTACACGAAGTGGGAAGACACACTTTAATCTGGATCTTTCCAAGTGTGAAGACACACTTTTAATCCAGATAATTGAGGTGGAGGATCCACCTTTAATCTGGGCCACATCTTCTGCTAGAAGCCTATTTGAGAACATGGAAGAAGGAAGCTTGCTCTCTTTCTTTCTTTTTCTCTCTCTCTCCTTCACTGGCATTAGAGCCTACTTTTTCAGGATTCTGTTGTAACTGAAGATTAGCTTAGACATATAACCTCACGGACTGAACAACTACTGGATTCTTGGACCTTCCATTGGTGGTCAGCCATGGTAGGACTAGCTGGACCACATCCTGTAATCCATTCTAATAAATCACACCCCTCTCTGCTTATTATATAAGTTCTTTCCTCTAGAGAACCCTGATTAATATAACTTTATTACTTTTTAAATACACCCTGTAGAGTCTGTTTAATATTGGTCATAGGTACATGTGTTTAGGGCTGACAGCTAGGGATTAGATAACCTATCAGGAGGCTTTACCTTGGGAAGATTTATTCTTCTCTTAGCAGCCACTAGTTGCTTGTAACTCTTCACCTAGAGGTGTGGCCTTATAAGATTTTCCCATCCACACTGGCATGTCATCTGGTGTCATTACTCTGCAGGTTATTTTAGGACTGTATGGTTGAGATTTCACGGGTGCAAGTTCTCTGTTGTATACAAAAGACACTACCTTACAGCTCTTGCAGCCCCTTCCTTGAGCCTTAGGTGTAGGGGTTGTGTTGTAAATGGGCCCCTCATGGTCAGTTGTTCTCTGCATTTTGACCAATTGTGGCTTTCTGTAATGGTCTCCTCCTGCTACAAAAAGAAAGTCCTTTCATAAGGGACTTTCAAAACAAGAACTCTTGGGGTGCACTCAGTACACATCCCAGCTATAACAGGAGGCAAAACAGAGAAAATTAGGAGCTATTCAAGAGCAAAGGTACGTTCCCATCACCACCACCTGCATCATCATCGTGATGTTCACATTCATCATTGCTGCATCAGGCACCTTTTTCAGATGCTCACATTGTGTTCCATGACGGTAGAGTCATCCAGAACGACATGATCTTAATTCATCCCAAATGATGACTGTGTCCCCTCTCACACAAGTAACAGCACACCTGTGGCTCATGACATCAGAGCTAAAAGCTACTGCTTTAAGAATTTTATAATCCCAAACCAATTAATTACATAGAGAAAATGCTGACAGTATGCAAAGGGATGCTTTAAAGGAAGTAGACGAGTTTAGCAGTTTTCATTACTTCTCATAAGCAACTGCTGGAGGAAGAGAAGATAAACCTACGGTGCTTCTTGGAATGAGAAAACCGCCGCCACTCCACAAACAGTGTTCAACTCCTCAAATGCAATTCCGCTACTGGATTGACTGAGACGCTTTGACATAGGTAGCTAAATCACTCTCAGAAGAGTTAGTGATACCTGGGTTATAAATCAGGGGATGAGTGCATGCCTAGGACATTAAATGTTTTTGGTCCAGTCCCCAGCATTGTAATATTAATAACAATGGCTATAATGATATTATTATATTATGTATTATGTAACAATGGCTATAATAATAATAATAATAATAAAATATGATTTCACAGTTGTCAACTTACAAAAATTATTTATTTGCATGACTATGAAATAACAGACCTAGGTCATTGCCTTTTTCACTGCTTACAACTACTAAGTGCTTAACAAAATTATAAATAGCAAAATTAAATCAAATTTCTTATTTGAAAGTCAGTTTATTTTGATCCAAAACTCTACTAGATGCAATTACATAATACAGTATTTTTCAATGTGCCCTCACTCCCAGTTATATACTACACCACAAATAGAATGAGGAATGTGATTTCCTGGCAAATAGAATAAAACAGAAAAATCCATGAAGTGTGGTGCATTTGTTCTGCCATTTTTATCTATAATGAGCAAAATAAAGATTTATATCTTAAAGATTTTTCTTCTAAATTTAAAATACCATCAAACTAGATGACCCTGTTACATAGAACTATTCATTTGAGTCTCTTCTTGTCACAGCACTTTTAAAATAGGCAAAACTTGGGAATGTGAACAGTAATAGAGACCTTGCCAAGCATGCTTAAGGCCCTGGGTTCAGCCCCCAGATGTCAAAATAAGTAAATAAAATACACCTTGCTTTCATGAGTATCTTTATTATGTTTTTGCTTTGCCTCCCTCTCCCCCTCCTTTCTTCTCCACCCCCCTGGCCTCTTCCTATTTTTTTTTTCTTTGTTTTGAAACAGGGCTTCTCTATGTAGTCCTGGCTATTATGGAACTCACTATGTAGACCAGGCTGGCCGCTAACCGAGAGATCCATCTGCCTCTGCCTCCCAAGTGCTGCAATTAAATACTTACATCACCTCCGCCCAGCCTCCTCCTCTCTTCTTTCCTGACTTTCTTCTTGAGACAGGATCTTTAAACACAACCTAGACTGGCCTTGAATTAACTACATAGCCCAGACAAGCCTCAAATTGACAATGGTCCCTCTCCCTCAGCCACCCAAGTGCTGGGATTTTAGGCATGAGTCATCATACCCAGGCTGGGTGATTGTAACGGTTTCCTGAACTCTAGACTCTGTCGGCCACATTCCACCTCCATCAGAGTGAAACAAACCTTCACCAATCAAATGATTTTTACTCAGTTTCATATTTCATACATATTCATTTGGGTTTTTTATTTTTTTTAAATAAAAATTTTGTTGTTTTTTGAGATTATAAATGCATGATTTCCCCCTTCCCTTTTCTCCCTCTAAACCCTCCCATATATTCCTTCTTGCTCTCTTACAAATCCATGGCTTTTTTTTTGTTAATTGTTGTTACATGCATACATATATACACATATATTTCTAAATACAATGCATAATACAATCTACCCAGTCTGTATAATGTTGTATGTGTGGTTTCAATACCAATGACACTGATATTGGGTAAGCACTAGTGTGCTCTTCCCTATGGAAGGCCATTTCTCCCCATCTCAGCATTGCAGAGTTACCTGCTGTCTTACTTAGGGTTACTATTGCTATAATGAAACAACCACAGCCAAAAGTAACTTGGGAGGAAAGGGTTTATTCAGCTTACATATTCTGAACCGTAGTCCGTTGAGGGAAGTCACGGCAGGCACGAAGCAGGGCAGGGACCTGGAGGCAAGTGCTGATGAGGAAGCCGTGGAGGGATGCTGCTAACTGGCTTGCTCATCGTTTTTCTTATAGCACCCAGGACCACCAGCCCCCCCCCCCGGGGGTGTGAGCACCCACAGTGGGCTGGCCCCTCCCACATCAATCACTAATTAAGAAAATGCCTTGCAAGCCTGCCTGCAGCGCGGAGAAGACTCTAGCTTATGTCAGGTTGACATAAAACTAGCCAGCACACCTGTAGTTCTTTGTGTAGGGTTGAGGTTATTTGGGCTTTCTCCTGTCCACCTTAACATGTCTATTGATGTTGTCTTTGTTCAACTAATGTTTAAGCAGTCATGTTGTTGAGACCTTATGGATATAGCTTCTCAGTTATAACTAACTCCTTCTGAGTTAGTAGGAGTCACAATCTCACAGCAGACTCCCTGATCCTCTGACTATTATAATCTTTCTGCCCCTCTTCTGCAACGTTCCCTGAGCCTCGGGTTCAGAAATGTTTTGTAGTTATTTACACCGAGGACAGACTCCACAATACATTTTGATTGGTTGTGGTTTTCTGTAATGGTGATCATCTATAGCAAAGGGAATCTTCCTTGATGAGCACCGAGGACCACACTTATCTGCGTTATAAGCACAAATACTTAGAATGTAGTTAGGAATTATCCTGGTTTATTAAAGTAGTGGTTGTAGGATGGATCTCCAAGATCCATGATGTCACTAGCCCTGTAGTTGGCTAGGTTTCCAGACCAGGCATGTTTCCCCTCTTGTTGAGTAGGCCTTAACTCCAATTAGAAAGCTGTTTATTACTGCATGAGGATGCACGCATGCCAGTACTGTGCTCTTAGGGTTATTGTGCCATGTTGGTTGTTGCTGTGGTTCAAAAGTGTATATGTCTGTTTGCATATGTATGTGCCTGGTTGTCTGTGCAAGCACAACTGTGTGCAGGTGCATTTGTGTACGCCTGCATGTGGAGGCCAGAGGTTAACATCGGGTGCCTTCATTTGTCCTTCTCTTTTGAGACAGTCTTCTGCTGAACCTGGAGCACATCAATTGATGTAGGTTGCATGGCCGACAAGCTGCAGGGACCCTGCTGTCTCTACCTCCCAGCAATGGGACTTCAGGCACCCTGCTCTCTATATGGATGCCAGGGGTAAAACTGAAGTCCTCACACACAGCAGACACTTTACCTACGGAGCCATTGCCCCAGCTCTTAGCTTGATGCTTTTTTTTTTTTCTTTCTTTTTTTTTTTTTTTGTGCCGTGAGTTACAGGGATGATGACAAGAGAGTGGAGAGACAGGAAACGTGTCTTCGTAAAGCAGTAGAGTGTCTCCCTCGTGGCTGCACAAGGGGCTGCCACTTCCACGGCACAGTCTTCTCCTTAATGTCTGAAAGGGAAGTGTTGTCCCTCAAGGTGGTAATGCTGCTGTTTGGTAATGTCTTAGTTAGGGTTTCTATTGCTATGATGAATCGCCATGGCTACAAAGCACGTTGGGGAGGAAAGGGTTTACACTTATTTGGTTTACACTTCTGTATCACTGTTCATCATAGAAGGAGTCAGGACAGGAACTCCAACAGGGCAGGATCCTGAAGGCAGAGGCCATGAAGGGGTGCTGCTTACTGAGTTGTTCCCCGTGGCTTGCTCAGCTTGCTATTTTTCTAGAACTCAGCATCCCCAGCCCAGGGCTAGCACTGTCTATGAGCTGACTCCTCCTCCATTGATCATGAATTAAGCAAATGATTTACAGCCAGATTTTACGGAGGCATTTTCTCAAATTGAGGCTCCCTCCTTTCAGATAACTCTAGCTTGTGTCAAGTTTACATAAAACTAGCCAGTACAGGTAATACCTCTGCATCTATGAAAGATTTTCCTAGTCTATAACAAGAGTGGGGGAAATGCCAGCTACACAGTAATCCCTAGGTAGCACTGCATGTAAATTGTGAGCTGAAATACACCTTAGCAGCCCAATAGTTATTTTAAACTGAAAACTCCAAAGAATAGACAGCTTAAAAATACTTTATTTAAACTTATTTTACTGCTGGGCAGTGGTGGTGCATGCCTTTAATCCAAGCACTCAGGAGGCAGAGGCAAGAAGATCTCTGTGAGTTCAAGGCCAGCCTGGTCTACATGGTGAATTCCTGGACAGCCATGACTACACAGTAAAACCTTGTCTTAAAAAACCAACCAAACAACAAGCAAAAACCCAAAAATCAAAACAAAAGAAAACTTCTTTTACTGATTTAAGTTGCACTTTCCAAAAATTACAATTATCATAAACTTCTTTATAGTAGCTTTACATCTTGAAGGAGATGAACCGTGAGCACAACAATGAGTAATTGCTTAAACCATCGGAAACTCCTAGCTTTCCATCCTCCTTCTGGAGAAGCCCTTTCTGCCTCCCCCTTCTTCCCCCATGTAGTTGCAAACCCTTTTTCCTGTCTGTATGGGGAGCTAGTGCATCTAAAGGTCCTTGGGCACACACACCCACACAAATGAGACTGGTTTCTACTGTTACTCTGTCCACTGTCAGTTAAATCCAGTGCTGTCCTTCCTGCACACACAGACATAGAAGATAAAACGCTTTTCCTATTAACAGCATCACCATAACCCTGCCTCAACCCCGTTATCCTCCCATTATTTAGGTGAAGAAACTGAGTCTTGCAGAATGGCAGATGTTCAGAAAATGTCCTACAGTCACACAGTAGTTACTTTGCAAAGGTGGGCTTTGGCGATTGGATTCTGATCACCTGACATGCTGAGATGGGATGCTAGTGTCCTGGAATAGCCAGGCAGTGGATGCTATTACCCTTTTCCTCCTGGATTCTTACAGCTTGATTCACGACAACTTGGGAAAAGATTTCAGAGGAAGTTCACATCACAGCAAAAGCCAGCGGAGTGTTGTGTTCCTACAGACTGTAGTACCTGTGCTCAGACATCAAGTGAGGAGGGAAAGGGAAGAAAAGATGTTCATTCACCTCCATGTAATCATGACCTGCTGTGAGGCTCAGAGATCCCCTTGAAAGACTGTTGGTGGACAGAAGATGCTCAACTCTTTTCTGATCTTAACGTCCAGCGTAGCACAAATCCCTCCTCAGTCTCTGCCACCAGGGAGCCCTCTGGAATGGATCTAAATAAAAGTGTGCTATTTTTCAGAATTATTATTTGTTATTTTATTAATCTTACTTTAATGACTACAATGTTATTTCAAAAACCATTGATTTTTCCATGTTCATTTAACTTACACAATGTTTGATACTGATAAAGATTCTTGATGGGAGATGTTATTCTGTAAATATGTTTCTCATACTGGTTAATTGATAAAGCCCTGTTGGCCAATAGGAAACTAGATAGGCAGGGCTAGGAGACTAGGAGGAGGAAAGAGGAAGTAGTTAGGAGGAGTCAGGATGTAGAGCCTAGAGGAATCAAGATGCCGGGGCCGCCGCTCTCTGGTAAGATGAGCCACGTGGAAATACTTAGAATAGTAGAAATGGGTTAATAATTAAGACAGAGCTAGCCCATAAACAATAATGGTAATTGGCCAACAGGATTGTATCAACAGACAGATTCTCTGCCTGTTATTTGGGGCCGGCACGCCAGACCAGCAGCAGGCGGAAAATATACAAGCTACAGATTCTAATAAGATTTTCCAACCTTTTGACATTGTGACATGATGTTGCCAACTACAAAAATGTTAGGTCACATTCATAACTATCCTGGGCCACACATTCCTATAGCTGTATCATTAAGAAATAGAAAAATTGGTTATATTTGGTCTACCAGGAAATTATCTTTGTACTGTAATCTATGTGAGTCCAAAGTAAATGAATGGCCACAAAAGATGACAGCCACTGCATCAGCTCCAAGATGCTGCATCCGACTTGTCTCTTCTTAGCCATTGCTTCTCTCTTTCTTGATATACAAAAAACACCAGCTTGGAGAGACATTGGGAAATACTACCTGCGTGTATGATCTTGAGTATAAAGGAAGAACTACAGTCAAATAAAGTTACCAGGGTACCACTGTATGCCTACAAAACAAAGATGAAATTACAGCAGTAAAGGAAGAACCCGGGAGTGTCTTAAATTGAGCCATAGCTTTCATGGCCCCTGGGGCTGCTCTGCAGAGGCAGTCAGTCATCTTCCTGAGCAATCAAATTGATGCTCATGACCTTTCTCTTCAGTTTTCTCTTCCTTTTGTGGTTCCCTCAATCCCTGTAGTCAAGAAGAAGACAAGAGAATGGTTCCTTGGGGTGGGGAGCATTCATATAAAACAGTACTACATTATATGCTACTCAAATAGAATTCTCTAATAAATTATGATTAGATAGTATGAGGGTAAAGCTTATCACTGGCATCATTTTGAGTCTTTAACATACTCACACGTCTTTGTCCAGTTGACTCATACCATTGTCTAATAGAGAATGTAGAATAAATCACCCCTGGATGAAGGGAAATACTGTTGCTACATCCAGAACAGGTTGAGACTGGAGAGACGGTGAGCGAGCTGTTAAACTTTTACAAGTGAGGTCACTGAGTTAAATATCTGATACTACCTAGAACAGAATTGTTACATGCCCATTGAGAGGTCCTAAAATTAAACTGGAAATACTCAAAACCTGGGGTTTGTCTAAAACACTTTGGTGTCGTCCAAAACTGAGCTGACTCTGTTAGGAAGTCTGGGAGCCATCAAGTAGTCATTGTGCCTGCAGAAGAGGCCCACACCACTGGCCTTCTAGAGTTTCTCTTCCAGGAGACAGCAAACAATCCCTCCCTTAGCTCGCCTCTCAAGTTAAAAGGAGATGGGAAGTGTGAGGCCAGGCGGGTAGTGCCCTGGCAGAGTCAGGGGCTGAACTTGAAACCCATCCAACAGATATGGGTCAATGTGGACTGTGTTTAAAAGACCAACCTGAACCTAGGCTTCCTCAGGTTTCAGGGACACTGGAGCACCCTTCTTCTTGCAGTTAACTGTTCTGACAGCAGCTTGAAGTGTTGGTCTGGCTATATACTCTCCTTGGCCAGGAACATGACATCCGAGTGATTAATTCTCTACTAAATAGGGACTAGTGATCTTTGTGTATTTTTCTAGGTCCTTTCTTTTTCTTCCCGGAAAGGCCTTTCTTGCCCTTGTCAAACGCTGAGCATCCCCTCTCTGAAGAGCTGGAGCACATGAGTGTCGCCCTAAAGCATCTGTTCCACCATGCAGCACTTGCTGTGGTGGTTCGTGGGGGCCATCATTCCTTTGTGGGGATCACTCTGTTGGCAGTGCAGTAAGAAAAGAACCAATAGGAAGTTCTCTTGAGTGCAATGGTGACAAAAAGAGGCAGAAATCCCATGTATGTAGAAGAGACCATCAACCAAGTTAACAACAAAATAGGACTTTATCAATTACACATTAATGAGGCAAGGTGGGGGGGCTGCAATGTGAGATGGTTGTCATGTGATGGGGCCACATGCCAAAGGATGGACTGTAGAGAATATGGGAACTGAGGCATAAGACAAAGTGCACTGGTTTGTCACTGGACATGCTGAGGTTGAGGTTCTGAAGGACTTAGATGGATATAGGACTAGCAATCTCAGGCATAGTGGATAAGGGACACTAGAGTAGGCAATGAGGTCTCAGAGCAAAGTAGAAGACCCAAATAACCATACAAGAAAGAAGCAGGAATTTTAAAAGTCATCAGCATTTAACATCCATAATGTCCTGGGTTCAGTTCTGAGCACTGGCCAAATGAGAAAGACATTGGGAATCAAGGATAAAGTCTGTGGGCCTCTGTTCTGCAGGATGGGGTTTGTGAAAGTTGCCAAGAATAACACCTACTTTAAAAGGTACCAAGTGAGATTTAGAAGGCGGTGAGAGGTAAAACTGACTACTATGCTAGGAAATGGTGGATGATCCAGGACAAAATAAGTACACTACACCCAAATACAGAATGATAGTTCGTGTAAACAATGGAAAAATCATCTGCCAGATTGTGTATGCCCGTATAGAAGGGGTTATGATAGTCTGCACAGCATATGCATGGGAACTGCCAAAGTACAGTGTGCAACTTGGCCTAACAAATTATGCTGCAGCCTACTGTACTGGCCTGATGCTGGCCCACAGACTTCTCAATAGGTTTGGTATGGACAAGATCTATGAAGGCCAAATGGAGGTGACTGGAGAGGAAGACAATGTGGAAAGCATGGATAGTCAGCCTGGTGCCTTTGCTTGCTATTTGGATACAGGTCTTGCCCAAACTACAACTGACAATAAATGTTTTGGGGCCCTGAAGGAAGCTGTGGGTGGAGGCTTGCATATTCGTCATAGTTCCAAGCGATTCCTGAATTATGATTCTGAAAGCAAGGAGTTCAATGCAGAAGTCCATCAGAAGCATAATCATGGGTCAGAATGTTGCAGACTAGATGTGCTACCTAATGGAGGGAGACAGAGATGCATATAAGAAACAGTTCTCTCAATACATAAAGGATGACATAACTCCAGACATGATGCAGGAGATATGTAAGGAAGCTCATGCTGCTATCCGAGAAAATTCAAACTATGAGAAGAAGCCTGGGAGAAGTGAAGATGAGGACGTGGGGCCGTCCCCAAATGTCCCTTGCCCAGAAGAAAGATCGGGTTGCTCAAAAGAAGGCAAACCTTCCTCAGAGCTCAGTTTTCTTCATAAAGATCATAAAGATATGTCTGATCAAAAAAACAACATCAACACAAATAAATAAATAAATAACAAAAAACAAAACAAAAAAACAAACAAAACAAAACAAAACAAAAATAAAAAAAAGGATAAGTTGAAATAACACCCAAGAGGCTTGGAAATGAAGGGTGGTGACTGACAAGAGTTATCTCAGTGGGGTGAGGGGGACAGAGCCAGTGGATATGGCTTAAGGAATGAATCGTAGACAAAAAAGTGGAGGAAGGGAGCAGTCTCCTTGTCTCCTAGGGATCTGAAGCAAAGGAAAAAAGGTGCTGGAGAGGAACAAAGAAGAGAGTCAGTACTGTCATTCATGGAAGGCAAAGGACTCCTGGATGGGAAGGAATGAGGCTCTGGACAGCCGGAGGTCCTCAAGAATCAGGAAGGAATGGGCCATGGCCATAGAAGGAGAATTTGTAAGTAAGAATTCAGGGTGGATGATGCTTTGAGACCCATGATCTAAGGTAGAGGATAAGTAGAGATCAAAAGACATGGATGTGAAATCATATCCAACCGCTGGCTTAAATCACCAAAGCTTCAACTCTTTAAGAGATCAGGGCTGGGAAGGCAGCTTGTAGAGAGTGAGGAAGGTGCGTCTTGTGATGTTGTCTCTCCCCATAGCCATGCTTCTGATTTTTCGGTCTTGGATTGAGAACCTTCATACCGTAGCTGTCCTTTGCAACCATCACCACTGTATGAGGTGGTCATAGGTATTCTCATTTCACACATGGGGAGAGCTGGGCCTCAAAGACAGTCATTCAACTTTGGCCCAAGTAGGAAGTGCAAGTTTGTGGCTGCTCTATCAATACCTGTCAAATGAATGGGCTACATAGAATACACTCTCCAACTTGTTACACCTGTGTGTGATGCTTCCCCCAACAGTTTTGCTAGTGAGTTGATTTTCATGTAGTCTTGGATCAGCAATAAGTTCCAAAAAAAAAAAAATGTCACAAGATAATGAAAAATACAAAAAGCGGCTGGACAAGGAAATGCCAGGACTTCTATATTTACTCCAAACAGAAGAACTACTTGCCTTTTTACGGCTGATTGGAAAATGAGATTTAATTGGCCAAAGCCCTTGAAGCTCCCGTGTCTAGCGTTCCCAGCTAGAATTGACGTGTACTCAGTTTCCGTTTTACCCTGAATACTATCTGGCTGAAAATTCCTGCCACAACATTTCACTGAAGGACTGACAATAGATTTTCCAAGGCTCTAGCCAAAGGGTGGCAGCTGATGTCAGCATCAGCATGCTGACATTCATCACTTCATCCGGCTGAATAAGAAGTAACCAATTGGGTCCTTGGGAGCCCTGCATATTCTTCATAGTTGGAAGTCAGAATCTAATGTGTGTTCTTCTCACCATTATGTCAGCAAAAGAGAATTGTGCACATAATAAAATGTCATGTACAAATAGGACATTGGCTCCCAAGTTCCTGTGGGTCGGTATTCAACTTTTCCCAATAGTCCTTTGAAAGAACTGCACCCATGTTTGGCATACAACATGGGCTAAAAATTGCATGTTGAATTGTGTTGAGCTGCATCAGCTTTACAGGTGGCTTTATTTTTTTTCTCCTAGAGCAGAGCACAGAGCTGTCACTGGAGGATGCTGTGTGCATGAGTACTCTTAATTCATTATTGAAATTCTGGATGAATTATTAATCCCAGAGGAAAATCTATGGCCAGAATTGTCTATCATTGCAATGGGGGGAGAATGGGTAGTAACCCAGTTAGGTTAGTCTTCCTACATCATCATCCCCTTATCCCTCTCTGAGTCTTAGATTGTGTAGCTCTCCCAAGCTGTGACTGTGATTCTCATTCTATCCCTGACTTATGGTTTGACCTCAAGATGAGTCACTTAATCTCAGTTTAGTACTTATTTCCCCTTCAGTGAGAGCCAAAGGGGCCTGGCTCTGCAGTTAGCAAGTAATCAGGCCTCAAACCTGGATGTCTTACTCAGTGCCATCCATCATTTCTGGAAGGCCAACAGAAATGAATCATGGATACAAAGGCCCAATGGGTTTCCCCAACGCCTACCAAATTAGCCCTTTGGGGTGGCTAAGTCAGCATAGAGTGCAGTGAAGGGGAAAAGATAGGGAGCTGGTGATGACTGACCTAAACCCAAAGAGGGAAAGTCTGGCAACAGAGGGCAGAGGGCAGGGGAGATACACAACTCAGGCTAGAATGGCTGTGAATAGTTTGTACCCTTGGAGAGAACACGCCAGCCTCTGCTTTATAAACACGAAAGACAGTGTGTGAGCTCTCCAGACCTTGGCACTTAAAATCAAGTGAACTTACAAGCAAGTTACACACGCACACACACACACACACACACACACACACACACACACACACACACACACACACCGTAAGGCCTACAGGAGTGATGTAAAAGAAGGCTGTGCAGTGTATCTCACAGAGCAATGGTCAGTGAGGAATGAAGTGTCAAGCAAGCAGAGGCTAGGATGGGGATCCCTTACATTGCCCCCTTTTACCCTAAGACTATTTTCCCTAAGGAGTAAAAAGATCCACAGAGATGAAAGCCCACATCCCTTTGAGAACAATCTAGAAAGGTCCGGGGTAGATAGTACACACCTTCACTACAACAGAATTAAGAGAGGACCACAGAGTGTGATCCATTGTCATGGCTGCGGCCACAGCTCTGGCAGGAGCACAGGATGGTTGGAAACCTTGCAGACACTCTCTGGAACAGGGACCTCCTGCTAACGGGAGGGCAGGCTTGAAATGATTCTGCATCGTCTTCCTGGGCATGTTTGTGTGCAGGTTCTCCAGGCACCAGAAGAGCCTTTAAGTCTGCATCACCTTGCAGCTGAGCTCACAGCACCATTTTGGTAGCAGCAATAATTGATGGTCACTTCAATCACACATAAAAGCTTCTAACATTTTATGTGCAACACTGTAAATCTTACCGGTAGCATCCAAAGTAACTGATGAGACAGGTCCTCAGCGCAGCAGAATATCTCAAGAATCTCACACGGGACAGTAGTTTAAGAGTATCTTTGTCTTATGACAGTACTCATAAGCTCTGTGAGCCATAGTAGGAGTCAATAAATATGCAATGTGATAAGACAGAAAAATCATAAGCAGTGCTTTGCACATGCTTGGGAGAGAGAGGGTAATTTCTTAATGGTCTAAAGGGGGGGGGGGGGATGAAAGCAATAATATACTGTTTAAAAGAACAATCCAGGAGCTTGGAAGGTAGCTTAATCACTAACACATTTGCCAGGCATGCATGAGGACCCTGTGTTTGATCCCCAGAACCCACAGAAAAAGCCAAACATGATGGCCTACTCTTTAATCCTAGCACTGGTTCCAAGACAGACACATCACTGGCTCTTGCCGTCCAGTCAGGGTTTCCTAATCAGAAAGACCCAGGCCAGTGGAATACACTGTCTTCAGAATAAAACAACAACAAAGTAGATGAAACCTAGGAACAACTCACATACAACCTCTAGACTCCACACACTCATACACACACGCACACACGCACGCACGCACACACACACACACACACACACACACACACACACACACACACACACAATATATGGCAAGTACAGAGCTGCTGTATTAGCACTGAGGAAGCTCTTGGTGGTCTCTGCCAATAGTTCAGATCTTGTAGTTAGTTACCAGATTAAGACTTTTATTCCATTCATTTGTCAAGGCCCATTCAAATGAAGAATTTGGCTTTAGGTTCAAGTGCAGTGGATAGATCCTTCAATTTCCTGTTGGACACCATTGAGACCAAATACAATCTAGTTATTTGCTTTTCAGTTTGCTCCTCTATTCTAGGTGTTCAAGGGAAAAGGTGGGGCAATCACCTTTCATCATCCCAGAGTCATGGGGTGGATGTCCAAATATGTAATGGCTCTTTTATGGATCAGTACTGAATGCCGATAACCTTCAACTTCCTTAATGTTTATACTGCTGTTCCCACTGCTTTCCCTGGCAGAGAGCACCGGCCAGCGTACCCATTTGCCTTCCTTTTGGTAACAGCCTCTGCATTTGACTTCAGGGAGTCATTGCTCCCTTGCCTTCAAGGGAGTTGTCAATGCATGTGGGTAACTGCCGATTGGGACAAGAGATCTAGTCTGGACCAATCAGCACAACACGCAAGCTGCACCTCTGACCTTCCCTCTCTTCTTATGGGGGTTGATAGCTGATGGATGAATGGTTTGCCATCTCTGTTCCATGAAACAGCAAGCTGAGCAGATGTCTCCTGAGAGGGAGAAACCGACAACATCGTCTAAGCGTCCCCTTTAGAGAAGCCTGTTTGGCCTGCTCTAATGTACAGAATTCTTGTTATTTTTTTTTTTTCTTCCTTCAGTTACTTACAATTAAAGTTTCCGAACCCAAAGAGGAGTAAGAAGAACAGTAAATGAATGTTTGTATTTCTTCTAACAACTTGATATGTAAACATTATCTCTATGTATCTTCTGTTTATCTCTCTCTATATATCACTATATCTATCTGCTTGTCTTTATCATCTACTGACAGTCTGTCTGCCTATTTATCTATTCATTCTTCTCATTTTCTTTTGCTACTGTGCAATACCACTAAGAAAATTAAAATCCATTCAATAAGTAGTTCGTTTTAAAACTTTCTCAATTTTCCTTAAAGTATCTTTCTATTTCATTTCCTTTTCCCCTTTTAAGATTTATCAGTCAGATACCATCACTACAGTTGATGGGTTTGCTTTTGTATTTTTTAACTTACAACAGTGTCCTGGATTTCACTGTAGCTTTCCTTTAATGGCCTTGTGTGCTGGGTAATTTTATGTCAATTTAACACATGCTAGAGTCATCTGAGAAGAAGGAACCTCAGCTAAGGAAAGGCTTCCATAAGATCCAACTGCAGGCCATCCTGTAGGGCATTTCCTTAATCACTGATTAATGGGGGCTGGCCAGTCCATCGTGGGTGGTTCCACCCCTGGCTGGTGGTCCCGGGTTCTATATGAAATCAGGCTGAGCAGATCATGAGGAGCAAGCCAGTAAGCAGCACCCTTCATGGCCTCTGTCTGAACCAGCTCCTGCCTCCAGCTCCCTTCCCTGTCTGAGTTCCTGCCTGACTTCCTTAAGTGATGGACTATGATATGGAAGCCAAATAAAACCTTTCTTTCCCAAATTGCTTTTTGTCATGGTGTTTTATTATGGCATTAAATTTAAAAAAAATTTAGTAACCCATAACTAAGACATATCCTAGTTCATAATTTAGAACCCAGACTAGTTGTCTTACAAAATATACTGCATCCTGGGTTTTTCTGATTACTTACTCAAGATTAGAACTGTAATTTTAACAAAAATTCTTCCTATGTGGCATACTATATTCAACTCTGTACCTCTCTCTCTGTCTCTTTTATTTTCAACACTATGAAATGGGAATCACCTCACTTGATCTATAGTGATGTTCCCCATATTTGCAATTTTCCCATATTTACAATTACAAAATCAATATAATCATAAAATTATGTCAATAAAAGCTTAAATGATGTATATTAATTTTCCCTACAGTTTATTTGACTAGTCTTCCAAGGGTAGATATTAAAGTTGTTTATTATACGTTTACCACAGTGAAAATCTCACATACACGTTGTCTCCCACGTTTGCAGTCTATCAGGGGGTCAGTTCCTACAACAGAACTGGGAGTGCTGGGCCAAAGGGACATGCATACGAGGTTTTTTAGATATTGGTTAGCTCCCTTCTGTAGAAAACTGGTAAAATGTCTCGACCATAGTGTTCTGCCTTAGAGAAAGTTCACTCTTATTTTACATTCTCACAGGTTTCCCCTAATGTCCATAAGGAGCTGCCTGCTTCTCAAGTATTCTTTTTGGCTTCATATCACCCAGCACTGTGTTCGTAGAGGTGCTTGGTGGGTACCGAGCGAGTGAACGAATGCATCTATGAATGGACAGGCTGCTATTTCCCATGGCTTCAGTGCTCACACTCTAGTTAGGAAACTGAGCCCCAAATCCAGTGCTATTTCCCATGGCTTCAGTGCTCACACTCTAGTTAGGAAACTGAGCCCCAAATCCAGTGCTATTTCCCATGGCTTCAGTGCTCACACTCTAGTTAGGAAACTGAGCCCCAAATCCAGTAAGATCACTTTTCAAGGCCACTGTACCAGTCAGCACAGAGGGCATAATGGGCTGACAAATGTGCAAACAAGCAAGAAAAGGTAAGGTGTTACTTCAGTGTCTGAAATAGCAACCAAAACACATTTGGCTTGCACCCACGGCATGCTGAGTAAGACAGAGACCATGTGTAAAGAGGACATCCTCAGGCTAGTGCAGCGAGCACACCTGCAGCCCAGGCACTGAACAGGCTAAAGCATAAGGATGCTGAGCCCAAGGCCAGGCAACGCTACCAAGCGGATTCCAGGCCAGGCTGGAATACATAATGAGAACAAAGCAAAAACAATGATTCCAGAGCTCAAGCTTGCAATGCAGATGTGGGAAGACGAGACACATGTGCACAGACAATGAAGAGAAAAGGCATCTTGTGGTAAAAACCCAGTGGACAGTGTAAAGTTTTAATATAATAAGAGTTACAAGGAAGAAGGCCAACTGCACTCTGGGTGTGAATAAGCAGGAATTCAAAGAGCGCCATGGGGAAAATATGGCAGTTGATGGTGTAGTTGAACGAGGGTGGCTGGAGCAGGGAGGTCATATAGGAGAGCGGCACGGGTTGCAGTTTGAGACTAAATTCCGAGGAAGGCCTGCTAAGGAATATGGCGGGTCACAGTCGTGATGATTTTAGTCTGGATGGAAGTCTGCATGCTGTCCCATGACCTCATTTCTTTCCTTTGGAGTGGTCCTTCCCCAACTTGTATGATCCTGGTGGGTCTGTGAAAACAGTTAGTAGTCCTCCTCCTCATGGCTGAACTACCCATGGCCTTCTACCCCAGCAAGAGCAATCAGTTCCCATCAGATGTGGGAGAATGAAGGCCCTTCATCCTGGGACGGCTGGGCTGGGAGTGTGTGGGTATGGAGCAGGTGGCAGTGGCGCTAGCTACCTCATGAGGAAAACCCACATGTAGAGTGAAGCCGAGCTGAGCGAGGCAGAGTGGGGTATTGAAAGGACAGACAGGGATCTGATCATCATTCAAGCTGGTGTGTCCTACGCCGGTGACCCTTCCTGGACTTGCCAGCTCTCTGGAAACCAGAAATTTCTCCTTCTGCTTTTCAGCTGGCTTCGGATTGCTTTCTGACTCTTTCATCTAAAAGAAGTTTGGACAATATGGGAAGCTTAGACTTCACCCCACAGATCAAAGCGTCCCAAAGTCGTTTCCTTTGATCACTGGTCCCCGAAGTCCTTTAAAGAAGAAGCATTTGCATAGTAAATCCAGTTTGAGAATACTGCCTTCCAGAGGCTCCTCTGTGGGGATTAGTGTAGTAACACATTCAACACTAAAAGGTTCTCCTTGCTCTGGAGCCTTCCATTTGTCCTATCACATCCATGATGTCCTGTTCCTACTCTGTTCTGTGTCCTGGGAGGTGGAGCGGATGCTCTGAATCAACAGACACCTCATCTTTGAACCTAGCTGGATTTGGATGAGCAAAGGAAGCCTCATAGGGGTCAGGTGAAGGAAGGATGGTTTTCCAGGATGCTCGGTCCCCTCATGCTGCCCAGCCCAGTCATTGTGGGCTGGTTGTGTCACTCTGACTTTGTGAATGGTGAGTGGCTCCCTGCTGCTGGATCAAGCCCAGAGCCAAGGCACCCTCCTCTGTGGTTTCCTCAGACCCTGTCTGTCATTTGATAAGCTGTTCTAAGATTAGTCATCTGAGTGTCATGTTTCCTTCCAGTGCCTGTTTGAAATCTTATTCCCAATTAATCCACTATGTCCTGAACCCATTTAAACCTCCAACTTGTTTTAAACGGGAGAAACACCTATCCATATGCTGCTATTGGGCAAATAAGTTTGGACCACATGCTTTTCCAGAGGCCTTGAAAAGACGGTGTCTTTGTCTCAGGATTCTAGAACGATGGAAATGGGACATTTCCTGCTGCCCCATCCTTCTTAGTCTTTAACATTCTTCTAAAAGCACCAGAAGGTCATGTTGGGCCTCAGTCTTTGGCACCTCTGTGTGGGAGCCCCTCTTCCTGCTCTTTTCCTACCCAAAGCCCACCTTTTAAAAAATGACCCGGTGTGTGCCAGCATTCACCCACCAACATTCTCCAAAGCTCCGTGCTCCGTTCATTCACATGGCCACGGCAGTTCCCTCTCACCCTTATGGATAAAGGGTAGGTTTTAAACTCTTGCATGGGTGAGTCAATTTTCTTGTTTGATATCATCTCTCATACCTCACAACTTCAAACACATGCTGTTCTACACAGAGATGATACCTCTTTTGTCCCCACTGATTTGCAAATTAAGCTGTACCCCTATGCACATACACACAAGCATACACATATGCAGTATGCACCCATGCATGCATGCACACACATGCACATATTATGTTGTTCAGACTTGTCTTAAACTCTTGGGCTCCTCACACCCCAGCTCCTTGGGACTACAGGCTCTCAGCACAGTACTTAACTGTCATTCTTTCATATGAAGTTCAAATGTTGTCATTGTAGAAGTCATTTCCTCATCACCCCGGACAAGTGTGATTTCTCAGTTTTCTGAGGGACTGGCATCCACTGAAGCAGAATTTGTGTATTCTGAAATCATGGTACAATTTGGGACTAGTGTCCATGTCCTAGGACTAGTTAACCTTGCTCACTTCTATGGTCGAACCATAACAGACTTACTACACACATTGTGTGTGGACTGAATTACACCGTAGTCCTCAGTACCACAGAATGTGACCTGATGTGGAAATGAGGACATTGCAGATGATATTGGTTCAAATGACTTCATCCTGGAGTAAGGTAGACTCCTTATCCAAAATAGAAACCGAAATCTTCAAAAGTGGACCTAGGCCCACAAATAATGAGAATACCATGTGAAGATTGGAGTCTTGCTGCCACAAGCCAACGAGCACCAAAGACAGTGAGCAAAACACATGAGTTGCATGGGAGGCATGAAACAAAGGCTCCCTCATGGCCTCAGAAGGAACCAACCCTGCGCACGGCCTAACCCGGCTTCCCAAGCCGTGTGACAGTCCATTGCTGTTGTTCAAGCCACCCAGCCTGTACTTTGTTCTGGTCTTCCATCCAACCATTAGACACAATTCAAAAGAGAAGAACCAAGCTACGTGGCCACCAAGTCACGTGGCCACTCAGAGGTGGTGGTCCCTCTAAGGTCTACCAAACCGCCTGAGTCTTATGTCATTTCTGGCTAACTAATTCCCTTCTCCAAGCCTCAATGTTCTTCTCTGTAATGTGGAGATAAAAATCTACCTTGGAAAGTTGCTGTAGGGATTAAAGAAGATAACATTAAGCTTTTAGGCACAGTGCCCGACAGTTAACATGTTTAATAAATGCTAGGTCTTGTCTTTGTAATCCTCTTGCTGTGCAATCGAGGTCAGACCTAGACATGCAAAGTGCCTGTCTGAGTGCATACAGTGAAGTGACAAGTTAAAAATTAAAGACAAGCCAGGAGCCCTGCCTCCAGTTCATAGGCACCAGTCCCTGAATGTCCCATGTCTTACTGTGCATTGTGGAAGAGAACAGTGCACATGGTGGCCCTGATTAAATGACGTCTGATGTATGAGCTTTATTTACTTAGCTGCAGCTTGAGAAATTGAATTTAAGGAATAGGACCACTGTGGATTTTCTTCTCACCCACAGGTAACTGAGATGAATTGTATCTTAAAGCAAACTATCCCTGCTTTTTTTGTGTGCCAAGTAAAGTTCTTTATCTTAAGAAAGGTAGAAATCATGATACATACTTACGTAGTGGACTAGACCTGAGAGCAGAAATGAATGAGCAAAACTGATAGGAATAGGCTCGTGGAACATCACCAATTCATACGTTTGTATGCACAAACACTGTCTGTATAACTGCTACTAAATGATGCTGGGATTCATTTTAACCACATAATCCTCCCAAACACAGGGTCTTTGCCTTATATAGGACTCCTCAAGACTTGCCCTGATGGCTTCAACTTCCTTCCCTTCCTCTTGAATCTAACATGAGGACTTCTGAGGAAGAAGTGGCTTCTTCACAGGTCGGATGAGACACACGACACTCCTGCCTCAGAGTGACACTTATTCTGATTCTTAGACAAAAGTCAAAATTGATTGTGTCTAATAAATCATGATGTCCTTTCATCACTGACCATCAATGCCCATGGTTTTTGTGCATCGACATGATTGGAAATCAATTATGAGCCAGAGAAGTGGGAAGGAAAGCTTTCTTCCACTCTGGCAAGAGGCTGAGGAGCCTCTTTCATATGCTGTGGGAGTCTCACAAATCTATTGCTGGAAGACGAAGGTTACTCACTGAAAGCAGTGAAAAGAAAAGGGGTGTGAAAAGGGTGATTAAATTCTATGATCTCACTAGATTTTTCTGGTCTCTTCCATCGTGCCGTGACAACTTGCATCAGCAACTTTTTTTTTCTGAATTGCAAATGATATTGAAGTACCTCCCTCTGAAACCGACACTTGGAAGCCCTTATTTCTAAGATGATGATGTTGGGGAATTAAGTGAAAATCAACATTGACCTGTCAGCTTTAATTTTTTTTTTATAGACTTAAGACCTTTCTCTACTAACAATCCTATATACCAGATCCATATACTACGTTTGGAACCTTCAAAACAGTGATAGAAATAAAGAAGGGGGGGAAGACCCATAAGCTGAGAAATAGCCTGTTTTTTCAGCGTCTTCTTTAGGGACAGCTAGACCTCCCCAGGGCCACCGAGATAGGGTAGAGAGTGAGCTTGGATGTCCTTCACATCAACTTCTGGCTGTCAATCACCTGCCTGTGGTTCTAAGCTTTAACAGTGTGGAATCATCTGCCCCCTTTTTGTTTCTCACAACCACTTGGCACAGAGTATTGTTGACAAGAAGACCGAATAGTCTGTGGTTTGACCTCAAGTGTGCATCTGCCTTCTGTCTCAGAGTTGGTACCGCTGGATCCAAGCTCAGCATTCCCAGGCTAGGTGACAGGGCAGGCTCTGGGTATCCCAGGTGGAAAGAGGCAAGAGACAAGGGCCTACACCCTCATTCTCCCCCAATAGAAGCGGAAGCTTCAGGCTACACTTCTGTCCACTTCAAGGTTTCCCAAGGCCCTTGGAATCAGATTCATATCTGTTCCCCACTGTGTTTGTGGCGGGGGGGGAGGTCCAGATCACTCAAAGGTCTTTGGGTCTTATTTAAAGAGTTGGAGGATTTCTTTTTTATTGTTTCTGTTTCAGTGGAAATAACAATACGATCTTGGCTTGAGTAATTGTTAATATGAGCCGTCCAATGGGGTGGGGCTTATGAGTGTGTATTGGCCCAATGAAACTCTCAGGTATCTAGTTCTTGAAGAAGAAAAATAAATCATTTCATATGAGCCTTCATAATAACCAAGCATATTAACATAGTTGATTTGCCTCTGCAATTATATTTTTTGATCTCAGTTATACTGGGCCTACAAAACTCGGCAGGATACTTTCCATAACCTGTGTGACTAAATTTCTTTGATGGAATAGGATATTACAGATAACTACAAGCAAGAGCATTAAGCCAGCCTTGAGAGGAACTGGAATTGCTAATGATCAGGACAATGAGGAAGCCATTTTCTTTCCTTTAGAAATAGCAAGAATATGGGAGCTGGGGGCATGGCTCAGTCAGTAGAGGGTTCACCTAGCACACATGAAGCCCAACATTCAATCCCCAGCAGAGCATGGGCCTGGGGTGGCAGGTCACACTGTGTAACCAGCACTTGGGAGGAGGAGGCAGGAGGTAGGTAGCTACCTGGAAAGTTTGAGGCTGCTCTAGGATCCATGAGACCCTGCATCAATACACATGCACTCAAAATAGGCAAACCAACAAAAACATAAAAATCTGATGATGATAAAAATGTATGTAGTAGCAAAAAACGGAGAGAATATACATGTGAGACATGGAGAAATTGTATTACTGGGAAATCATTTTGTTTATTCAGTGTTTCTTGAATTAATCTCCTCTATTATATTGTGCATTTATTTGAAATGTATAGAAGAAGAAAAAAGCATAACAGTGGTTATATTCTCTGATCAGTCTTGAGCAGTTTCTTTAATATAACCACAATACCATCCCCACATCCTTACCATGTTTGTTCATCCCTACATCCAGAAACAACTGCTCCATATTCTTCCAAATTCTCCATGCTGTCTGGGCCCTGAACTTCCTAGTTTCTAGTCATAGCTTATTTTCTTGGTAATGGTTCGCCCTAGCTCCCTAGGCAACTAGGCATGAGTTTTCATGGCTACCTCCCTTCCTCCCAAAGAGCCCTACATTCAGAGTTCATTATACTGAAGGATGAAAACTAATGAAGATGTGTTACCTTCCTTCTTCCTTCCCTCCTTCCTTCCCTCCTTCCCTCCCTCCCTCCCTCCCTCCTTCCCTCCGTACTTTCTTTCATTCCTTCTTCCTTCCCTCCTTCCCTCCCTACCTCCCTTCCTCTTTACCTCCCTCCCTCCCTCACTCACTCACTCCCTTCCTCTCTTCCTTCCTTTTGAGACAGAATATCACTATGTAGTCCAGGCAGTTTTCACAGCCGTACGCCAGCATGCCTTGCACGGTCATGCCACTCTAGTGGACTGGGTTCAGTGCTCCTCCATGGAGGTTGAAGCAAAACCTTAACAGTTCATTAGGGCTTCGTCACGAAGCAAACTACCCTCCTAAAAAGTCTTCCATTGGATTGACTCAATCAAAGTTCATCTAAATGATAACCAACTCCCAGAATCTTAAAGGTCTGGAGCAGAATGGACAGAATCAGCTGTCATTTCTTCAGAGCAAGAGTCAGAAGCACTTCCCTAACACAGGAGAGCTTTGAACATACAATCTCCTCAGAGAATTTCTCCCAACAGCACATTACCACACTACATATAGTTCATTGGCCAGTGAGAGCAAGGGTGCTCCCAGAGCTCTTGGGAGGGACCAGTCTTGAACAACTTATGAGATCTCTAGGAGGCCTAGACACCTGCATATTTCCTTAGGAATCCAAGAACAGATTTGACAAGTGATGCAACCAAATACAATAGACATTGGAGCATTCCAACTGTGTCAGTCACCAAGCAAGTGACATGGTGACAAGTCTTCACAGGGACCCTGAAAAGGCGAAGGAGGGGTCTCCAGGGGTCTGGGTGCTTCCTACTCCAACTACGGTCTGTGACCACCAACTGGAGTCTCTCTAGATTCACAGCTGCCCAGCCCCACTTGAACCCAGCTGGACCCCAGCACTCTATCAGAGATGAACAAACAATTGCTTCCTTGGCTTCCTTTGGCATTTTCCCCGTCTAGTTTCCTTTGCATTCAGTGTTGGACACTGAATTTCAAGACTATGACAAATGGGAGTTGCTTGGAGGCATGGGTGTGGGTTGCAGGGAAGCCTCTACAGGCCGCATGAGGCCTTGCTTCTTGAATCTAGTATCTTCCCAAGCTTTCACTGATGCTCTGCCGTCAATGCACCCCATTGCAAAGGGCCCGTGTCTGTAATGAAGAGACGCTGACAGATATGGCAGGGTAATTTGGTTGGTGCTTCTGCCCAAGGTCAGGAAAGTCACCTGTGACCAGAAGTCTATGTCTCACGTGTGAAACAGGAACATTTATTTTGTCCATGTATGTTTTCACTAACCCATAGAATATTTCACTTCCTGGTAAAAAATGTGTGGCTTAGGATTCAGCATCTTTTTTTCTAAAAGCTGGTTTTTGAAGGATAAATATAAAGCGTGCAGGCTGCACACGTCTTGTACTTCACACGTCTCCACATGCCTGGGACTGAGTGGAGACAGGAGTCCCTGGATATCCATGGATGCTCATCTGTAAACCAGGGCAGCCCAATTAGGCTGCTCAAACAGACTGACATGCCACAAATGCAACCTAGTGGGGTTTTCCCCCCATGGGAAGTCGGAGAAGTGGGAAATATTTCAAGCAATTTGGCACGCTCACATAACCCCTTTGTGCAAATTCCTGCATTAACAATTTGCAATTAAAGTGAAAGTGAATAAAAATAGAATGACCTCTCACTTCCACAGCAAATGTGTGGTTGACCCTGATGGGTGAACGTGCTTTACATCTGACCCATCCACAATGACAAGGAACCAAAAAGCTGCCAACTTTCCATACAGTGTGTGTTGGAGGCAAGTTGCCATTGCAACTTTAATGGCATTCATTAGCTAACATGGAAGACGGGACTGTATAAAACATGGAAGTAAACAGCAAAGAGACACATCCAAAACCCAGAATGCAGTGATAAATGTATTTTCTGTGATTAATTTGGTTTTCCAGATAATGTCTTCTAGATCCTTAAAGTACCCCAAATTTTGGGTCATCCTTTAATATAGACTTAACAATTTGGTATGTGGAGTTGGGAACTGTCACTAGCTTCATTAGAAATGTTCTGTGAGATGGAAAAGGCCATAATACAACAGCATATACTTGTTTCTGTACTTGATGACATGAGGTGCCTCTGCTATTCCCTTCCCTTTATTCAGTATAAAGTTTTCAGGGCTGCTCTGTTAATGTCATCATGCCATGATTCTTTAAAACGTTGCTGAGATGCCATCAGATAGATAAAGTTTTCCTCTGACATTTTATGAACTCCACGATTAAATGTGTAGAGTGTTTGTCATCTGATGATTAAAAATAGCCACCAGAGGAGTTTTTCTGCGATTGAATCGGTGTACATGCCAAACGATTCAAGTGGGTCTGGGCTGCTCGGCAGAGGAGACAGCCTGTGAATGAAAGCGATCAGTTGATGAACTGAAATTGCAAAGTGAACAGAGGCCATATGCCACTCTGCAAGGGATGATCATGAGAGAACAAAGTGGAGCCCGGTTGTGAAGGGCACGGAATGGTCCACAACTGCTTTTGGCAAAAGATGTCTGTCAAGGTGTTTTCGCAAGGTGTGGGTTCTCCTCCTCAAAAAGACTGCTGTGGCTCTAGTTGGAGGGCAACTAGAAGGAAGCGAGTTTGCCGGATAAGACATTGTAAGCATTTAAAGAAAGCAGAGTGAAAACATGGAAGAGGGGGAAAAAAAAACAAAACAAACAAAAATGACTGATGGGGTGTAGAGATGGGGAAGGGAAGTCAGGGTAGCCGGTAAGAGAGGGTCAATGACTGCATCTGTGTTTTGAGTATAGTGTGGTTTGAGTGTGGTGGTTCCAGTCACGTTCGTGATCTCAAGACATAAGGAAGCTGGGCAGTGGTAGCATACACCTTTAATCCCAGCACTCAGAAGGCAGAGGCAGGAGGATCTCTATGAGTTCAAAACCTGTCTGGTCTACAAAATGAGTTCTAGGACAGCCAGGACTACAAAGAGAAACCCTGTCTCAAACAACGACGACAAAAGCCAAAACAAACCAAAAAGAAAGAACAGAAAGAAGAGAAAGAGGAGGCAGAGGAAGAAGAAAGCAGAAGAAAAAGAAGAAGAAGAAGAAGGAGGAGGAGGAGGAGGAGGAGGAAGAGGAGGAGAAGGAGAAGGAAGGAGAAGGAGAAGGAGAAGGAGAAGGAGAAGGAGAAGGAGAAGGAGAAGGAGAAGGAGAAGAAGAAAAAGAAGAATCAGCTACTTCTGGACATGCCCACACATGACACACATATGCACATATAGTCTGAATCTGGAGTTAGTGAGTGTGGTCTTGACAACTTAGCTGCTAAGAGATTTATAAAGCATACTTCTGGGTGTGCTTATGAGGTCATTTCCAAAGATGATTGACACATTGGAGCGCTGAGATAAGGGGTGGACTTGCTTTGTATCTAGGCAGCACTGCCCACTAACATGGGAACCTGGATGGGACAAAAGTGAAAGGGGTCTGCATGCTTCCTAACAGCCACGGGTTACATACACATCTCTGCTCCACCAGCCGCTTGTACCAAGATGTCCTGTTTCACACAGCCCAATCAACAGAGCCAGCCAACTGTGGACTGAAACCTTTGAAACTGTGGACGAAAAGAAACAATCGCTGTCTTAAATTACTTTCCTCAAGGATTCCGTGACCACGGTGAAAACCTGACTAATGCGGGAAAGGCTGAGGCAGGGATCCAGTAATTGATAAGCAGTGAATTGCCACAGTCTGTTGATATGCACGAGACTGCTTCTGCTATTCAGCTTTCCACCATAGTACACAATACATGAGATAAATTAACTGAAAATGAGCCCGGAGAGCTGGCTCGGTGGTTAAGAGAACTGGCTGCTCTTGCAATGGACCCAAGTTTGAGTCTCACTGCCCGCATCATGGCTCACAACCACCGGGAACTCCAGTTTCATGAGATCTGATTTCCCCTTTCTGACCTCGGTGGGCATCAGGCACTGTTGGTCTCAGGCAGCACAGTAAACCATCGTGAGAATCTACGGGAGAGGAAGTGTCCTGTAGTACATTACCCATACATCTCCTGGGGGAGAGAACAAGACAATGGAGAAGACTCAGCTCTGGAAACAGTTTGGATGGATGGAATGGAAGTCAGGATGCCTGGGGTGTCAGGGTCATCTGCAGAAGGGAGACATTAGTTCTCACGAGAGGTACCATCTCCGAAGTGCTTTTCTTGCAGCCTCAAATCCATTGTCCCCTTTGAGCCTCAAACAACATCATGAATACAGTTTAAGGAAAGTGAGTCTCAGAGACCCTAGGACTGTCCAAATCCAGCAGATGGCAAGGCAGAGTATGAACCACAATCAGGGAACCTCAAAGCCTTTGTTCTTTTTGTGACCACAGAATTGCCTGGGTCAGAAACAAGCAGCGGGCCTCACCAATAGTCCTAGTCTGTTTTCTGTGGTCATCACAAAATACCCAAGACTTATAAACAACAGAGATCTATCTCCTATAATTCTGAAAACTGGAAAAGCCAAGATCGTGGGGCTGATATCTCCCCAGCATGTCCTCTTCTAAGGAGGGCATTCTTTCTGCATTACAACATGGCAGGTAATATCACATGGCAAGGCAAAGCAAGCAAGCATCAATAGAATTTTTAATTATTATTATTATTGTTACAACAAACATAGTCTTCTAATAAGTAAAGAAGGTTGAAAATGGAAGTGGTAGGGCTCCTTCTCTTTTATTTGATTTATTTATTTATTTTAATTTATCAACACGGGGTCTCACTATGTAGCTCTGGCTATCCTGAAACTCACTGTGTGGAGCAGGATGGCCTCGAACATGCTGTAACATAATTGTGTCAGAACTGGGACTGAGAACTTTCGCTTAAAACTTAACAAAAGCTTAAAAAATAGTTTTAGAAACAAAGGAACAGAGACTAGCAAGACTTCTTAGTAGCAGCATTTTCTTGGTTGGATTTGTTTTGCTGTAGACAGAGAGTTGTGCGGCTCCTTTAAGGGAGGTTTCCAAAATTAGCATAAGCGGCAAGAAAACCGCCTTGCTTTTAAAGAGCTCTGCTAACAATTCATTGGTGTGTACGAGAGCTGCAATGAAGGTTTACACTGTGTTTTAAAAAATACGCTGGCTTGGGAGAGAAAAAGAAACAGGGTACAATGGTTTAAAAAAGAAAAAAGAAAGTAGAATGAATGGGTATAATGGCACACGCCATTAATCCCAGCACTCGGCAGACAGAGGCAAGCAGATCTCTGTGATTTCAAAGTAAACCTGGTATGCACTGAATTCCAGGACAGATAAAAGTTACACAGAGAAACCCTGTCTCAAAATATGTAAAAATGGAAGTAGAAGAAATAGAATAATAAAAAAGCCACGTAAAGATGGAAAACACAGAGAAATTTTGGATACTATACGTGCTTCTGTTGTCTTTAAATTATTTGATTGCTGAGAAAATAACAACTGCTAATAAAAGAAATACTGCTGGATTAATTCAATTTATATATTTTAAAAATGCTTTGACTCCAAAATTTAAGCCTAAGGACAAGTTACTGGGGAAAAAGATTTCTATTTTTGTTTCCACAGAAAATGAAAAGCTATGGATTCTTTCCAGACTTATATGGTTTGATCAAGCCAGACCCCCTGAAACAATGCCCCAAATGATCCAACATTCAAAGCAGTTGAGACAAAGCCTTGCAGACTACTGCCAAGATTTCTGCATCTTCTTTGGACCCCCATGACAGCGCCCTCTACCAGCAGGAAGTAGTTTGGAAAGAACGACGCCCAAATTCCCAAATATTGCTTATAAATGTTTGTTTTAATTTAAATGGGCTTGGTTATAAATGGTTAATGACCACAAGCAATCTTTTTAAAGGTAAAAAGGGAATTATGGTATAGATATGAATACTTTGCTTTGGAATGGATTTTCTTTTATTGATACAATTTAAGGTCAATTTTGTGATATGTATATTTCTCCTCTTGTTTAGGTATTGTGTTTACATAGCTCATTGGAAAATGTAATGTATAATTTAGTACAGATTATAGAGAGTTACCTATGATAGTTAAAACTTGGAGTTAAGTTAGTTAGGATTTCTAGATATACAGAGATGTATTTGAGATGAATAGGCATTCTTCAAATCTTTCAAAGACCTATAGAATATGGCATTTAAAATGGTTTAGGGATTTTCTTGACAATGAGGCACAATTGCTCCTGGTAACACCACCTGCATCAAAAAGGAAGATGGACATTGAAGAAACTCGTTATGAAGTTTGCTTCTAATATGGCCAGACTGGCCATTTGGACAAGGTATTGCTCTTGTCTCTGTTTGACTTTATGTTGTAGAAACTGGACATGCAGGACCCACAAAGAGGAGACTGCTGATGCAAGATGGACATTGCTACAGGATTCCTGCTTCATGGAAGAGGCTGCCAGACAGCCAGACAGTCTACAGGACACAGAGAAAAGTTTCCTGCCTTGTTGAGGAGTCTGGACACACACTATGGCCTATGGGCTGAAGATGGAACATTACAGAAGAGCTTCGGGTGACTGACCAGGCAATGAGTTGTCTCTGTCATTTCTAGAGTTTATATATTATCCTTCTGTGGTCTTCGAAGGAATTGAAGAAAGGTAGTTTTGGTTACAGTTTTCCTTAGTTAGGATTAAAGATAAGTTACATATAGGACTTTAGACTCACAAAGATAGGATAGATGATATTTTCTTTAAGTATTACAAAATGTTAATGGACTAAATATTGTTAACTGTGATTCTTATTTGATAACTGTTGTATGGTATATTTTGCTATGTTAAGGTTAAACCCCTTCTTTTACTTTAGACAGAAAAGAGGAGATGATGGGAGATGTGATTCTGTATATATGTTTCTCATACTGTTAATAAAGCCCTGTGGCCAATAGAAAACTAGATAGGTGGGGCTAGGAGACTAGGAGGAGGAAGAGGAAGTAGTAGGTGGAGTCGAGATAGAGCCCGGGAAGAAGCAGGAAGCCTGCCGCGCGGCTCCCCAATAAGACGACCACGTGGAAATACTTAGATAAGTAGAAATGGGTTAATAATTAAGACAGAGCTAGCCCATAAACAGTAATGGTAATTGGCCAACAGGATTGTATCAAATACAGAGTCTCTGAGTGTTATTTGGGGCACACGTGGTTGCAGGACAATGGCGGCAGAACCAGCGGCAGCCGGCGGGGAAACCTGCTGTAACATAATGGTGTCAGAAAAATGGCGCCATCCTGCTATGGGCCCGGGCTGGTGGGCTGTCGGGCTGTCGGAAACATACACGCTACAAATGGCGAGAGGGCCCACGTGGCGGCGGCAGGACCAGGAGGCCGGCGGGAACAACCTGCTGTAACAGAGATCCACCTGCCTCTGCCTCCCAAGTTCTAGGACTAAAGGTGTGAGCCACTGTGGCCAGCTTTCTCTCTTCGTTAACTCCTATTCTGAGACTCAGGGAAAGAAAATCTTGTGTATTTTCTGCCTTCATGGGTCAACTCTTGATGGAACACAGTGGCCAGCTGCCCAGAGAGAAAATGTTCAGGACAATGAGGTGAGGTAAAGGGCAAGAAGATGGCAGGAAGCAGAGGAGGGTGGACCCAGAGGCAGAACCATCACAAGAGCTTCCAATATTAAAAAAGCAGTGTCAAAAAAACTTAACTCATAATCACTCCATGGAACTAAATGGTGGTACCTTGGCAAAGAGAAATCACACAGAAGATACCAGCCTTGTCTACAGTTTTTGGAGGAATGTCATCTGCAAGATGGGTGGGACTTGCTTGCTTCCTAGGGAAATAGGAATAAGTTCAAGACAGTTATGTCCATGGGGATGGTTCAAAGACAACATTTTTCTAAAATCGAGAGTTTCCTGTTGCTAAAGCACTTCAAGTGTAGGCTGGACAATAATTTGGCAAGACTGCTAAAGTCTGAACCAAAAGCGTAATTCCCCTGGAGCAGCTTTCCCCCAGTGTGTAAATAAAGTGCTTCCAGGGATGGGTGGGAGCATGGTGGAGTCTGTGGTTTACATCCGTGAGAGCGGTTGCTTTAGACAGAGTGAAAAAACAAGTCCATTATGATTTGGAGGGAAACAAATATATACTCCATTATAACTGTGACTTAATTATGACCTTTTATGACATACAACTCATTATGAATATCATCAAAGTCTAAGAATCTTAGACATCTTCTCAAAGCACACCTACTAAAAATAAAGCTGTCATTTGGTATTATGTTATTCATTTATTTATTTGACGAGATAGACTTTGCTATGTATCCCGTGCTGGCCTTGAATTCACAGCAGTCCTCCTGCATCGGCTTTCTACGTGTGAGTGCTCATATGGCTTTGGGGTTTGGTTTTGCTTGTAAAATTGCAAGGGATCTTTATGCTCAAAAGACGAGGTGCTCTGTCTTGAGTCCTTTCAGGGGCTGTGTATGCTTTTATGGCCCTTACAAGCTCCAAGGGCCACAATTGGTGGGGAATGGGTGGAGAGAGAATCTGCCCACACTCCAGCAGTGGGTGCACACGTGCGCACAACTCCTGCCTCTTTAGCAGAAACATGACATAAAAGTTCTCCGAACTGGAACACGCAGTCACCAGCTGTCACTCACCAAAGTAGTGCTTGGAGACCCATCATTTCCTCGTCTCATAAGCTGACATATCTGTGAGTCCCAACAGCAAAGGTGTGCTTTTTGCCATTATCTATGTTTAAGCAGCCATTCAGTTTTGTCATTTCCAAATATCTGAATATCATTTTAAGGCTCCCCCTGCCCCATGCTTTAGCTATCTGGCCCATCTTTGCAACTCATTTACAAATGAAATTCCTTTTATTAAAAAAGAAGTGTTCAAAGCTGGGCAGTGGTGGCCGAACACCTTTAATCTCAGGAGGCAGAGGCAGGAGGATCTCTGACTTTGAGGCCAGCCTTGTCTACAGAATGAGTTACAGGATAGCCAGGGCTACACAGAGAAACCCTGTCTCAAAACCACAGCTCCACCCTCCACAAAAAAAAAAAGTGCATATTTTTACCACCATCACTGTAGCAGAAGAGCAGGGAGCAGAGTCTGAAACATCAAGATTAACATAAGAAAGAAGCCCGTTTTCAGAGGAAGATGGGAGACTTTCCTGCCAGGACTGCATCGAATGAACAGAGCTTGTGCAAGGAAAGCCTGTGCTATACACATAGGAGACAGTCAGGCATGGTGACCCATACCTTTAATCCCAACAAAATCCAGAGGCAGAGATAGGCAGATAGCAATGGTTTGGGGGCTAGCCTGGTCTACAGAGCAAGTTCCAAGACAATCACAGCTACATAGTGAGACCTTGCTTCAAAAAATGGTAACTAGAAACAAGAACAAAAAACAAATAGGAAAGGCAGGGGCTGTGTAGATATACTATAAAGGGACACATGCTTCGTGGACCAACACTTCATGGTCTTTCTCCCTCACTCATTAGCCTATTCCTGCGCTCAGGAATTCTGCCCCTGTCTTAACAAACTGCTTTTATTTCTGTGTCTAACCATGTACCCCTGATGTAATTCTTTGTCTTGGAACACGGGATCCTGGATTCAGGTGCACATCTCATCTGCAGCCCTAGCACTAAGCTAGTTTTCCTTTCTCGTCTCTCAATCACCTTTGCATATCTTGCTCAAAAGCTTATGTGTGCTCCCTCTAATACACTGCTTTTCCCTCTCAGAAGCCCCTCTGCCGGACAGCTGCTTATGACTTGCATTGCCAACCACTTGCTTTCTCAGACCCTGACTCACAAGCATGGCTTTCTCTTGCCTTTCTTACATCTCTCCTGATGGTTGTTGAGATTGATACCCTGCCTTCCCTGATGCTTCTTCATCTTTTTTCAAACTAGTAAAATTGTCCTGAAACTCCCTTCTGGGTCCACTTTAAAATTCCTTTATTAATGAGACAAATTCCCTGAGATTGTCACTAACAAAAGGGTTTATACAGGACATGGGGTCATTTTGTGTTGTCCCAGTAAAGCACACAGACTTCGTCCCCCAAGAGCTATTATTTTTTCTTCACTGTTATGGTGCAGTGATAAACACATATTGGATTCCATCCACGGCATCCATCTCATAACTCTGACCTACTTAGTCTGCAATTACGTCACAAGACTTTGCTCATTCCAGAGGGTCCTGGAGAGAGGAATTCTGCAAAGGGAGGACACCACTTGTGAACAATCAAGCCTAGGCAATGGCATTTCCATAAAATTGAAGAGCACAGAGTTACTGGGGCAGCTGGATACAGAGATGTCCTTGGAGGGTGGCACACCCAAAGGGGGGTGGTGGAGACTGCACACGGTCCCTCCCACCTGCAGCCACATGCAGCCATCTGTATTCCGATTGTACTTGATTTTCATCAAGCTTTGTGTGAAGCAGGTAGCTTTTGTCAATGAGTTTCCTCCCATATTACACAGCACTGATTAATTATCAAGATATTCCTTGACATGAATGTCAGTGTGAGAACAGCTCACAGAATGACACCTTAAAGCTTCACTGAGCTGGGCAGTAGTCCCAGTACTCGGGACACAGAGGCAGGAGGATCTCTGAGTTTGAAGTCAACCTGGTCTACTGAGCTAGTTCCAGGACAGCCAGGGACACATGGAGAAACCTGTCTTGAAAATGAATGAATGAATGAATGAATGAATGAATGTTTCACTGAAATCCAAATCTGACTCCTTCAGTTCTCTTCTGAATGACTTGATCTACTGGCTTACCTCCAAGTACACATACGGCTCATGGAGGGTGTCTAGTTTTGATTATGGGTTCTCTAAAATGTCAAGCCACCTCAAATACTAGCGTAAAAATTCCTGGTCTGTGAACAGCTTCTGTGGTGGGTGAAACTCTGCTTTCTCTTAAATTGAAAATAGGATCGTATAATATAATAGTATAATCTGTTTAATCCCAGCTTCATTTCAAAAGAACTAAAATAACTTAGTGCCAAACAACATACAAAGATAAAAGGCAATTTTCTTTGTAATAAAAAGGCCAAAGGATGGAAAATTGGCCTCCTCTCACACTCATTCTAGAAGGGTGTTCCAGGGGCCTGAGACCCATACCTCTCGGTGTGCGGGCTGTAAGCCAGAGGCATTGGCTAGGTTACTGGGAGTTTATGGGCAGTGTGGAAGACCCCAATCCTACCTACTGAGTCAGACCCTACATGTGAGCAAGGTCTGCAGGGCTCCGTGTGCATCCTAAAGTGAGAATACTAACAGGCTGCTGTTCCCTAGCCTCCTCTTTGTCACTGCCATCCACTGAGGGAGACATCGGTTCACCTGCCCGCAGGGTAGGAGTGTAACATCAACTCATCAAAGGTGAGCGCAGACACTTGGGGCTGCGAGAAAGAAAAATACAGGAACGGGTCATCTTTAGACTTAGGACTGGGTTCTTTATCCCAGCCTGTGTCTCTGTGGTTCCGTCTTACCAGGGTTTGCCTTTCAAGAAGCATTGTCTTAAGTGATATTTCTCAAATTGTGGTTTTCTCGGAGCCTGGTGGCAATTTTTATCTTGAAACATTATACTTCTATTTCAATGACAATCTTTAGAAAATAAAGTTATCAGAGCCACGTGAATCTCCGAGTTTATCCATGCAGTGTGTGCACTTCGAATGAGGATGCTGTCTGGGCAAAAGCTTCAGTTGAAAGAGAAGTGCTGAGAAGGTGAGTTCATCCATGGTCCAAGTTTTACACTCAAAGGGATCTGTCCCTCTGCTCCTGTGAGCAGATCCCACCACTATACACACCCACCTGCACAATCCTGTTAGCAGCAAGCATACAAGTAAATATACAGCAAAGTGCTTTCTCTGTGCCTTAGTCAACCAGCAACTGCTTATCCCTGTGAGGCAACTTTCAAACGCGCAACAATGCTAATGGCATCATCTAGCCAGGTTGGTTTTACTGCACTGATCTGGAATGTTGGGGTTCACGGATTTCTCACCGAACAGCTTTAATTACTTAAGAAGCGAAATGCTGCTGAGCTAGAAAAGGCCTTTAAAATGTCCTAATGCTGCGGCCCTTTAATACAGTTCCTCATGTCATGATGGTCCCCAACCATAAAATTATTCCATTGCTCTTTCATAAGTGTAGTTTGGCCACTGTTGTGAGTAGGATGTAAATATCTGATATAAGGGATAACTGATGTGCAATCCCTGTGAGGGTGGAGAGATCCACAGGCTGAGAACCACTGTCCTGAAAAGTATTCTTAGGTAAATAGATATTAGTGATACTGAAATCACATTAATACAGCTGAAGTCAGAAAAAGGAACAAGAAAATTAGACATTAGACAGCTTTTGAAATTTAGTTTCAAAATATCCTTCCCCATCATACTAAAATAGTCAATTTGAATTATTTCCGTTTCATAGCTTTATTTTTATTTCATTTATAGTTTTTTTCAGCTTTATACCTATGTAATAACTATAAACACCAGGAGTTTATGTCTTACTTTATATTATTTGAGTAACATTATCATAAAAGTAATTTGGTAATAAAGGTTTATGATCATTATTATCTTAAAAGAAAATGTCCATTAAAAACACTTTGAAAAGTGATAAGTGGTTTTGATAATTTTCACCTTTCATTAGTTCTCATTATGTAAAGTTAAATGTTCTAATAAAAATAGTGCATGAAAGTGGAAAAAATAGATACACAGAATGTGAAGACAGTTGTGCTTCTCTCAAGTAATAAATATGATTAGTTCGATAGTTTTGTTAAAAAATAAGGAAAGCAATAGTGAATAAGCAAAAGAGGTATCTGGTATTAAATTTGAGAAGGGGGCCTATCCAATTCTTCCCTCCTTGGAAATTAGCATTTAGATCGATGAGTTAGGTGGGTTTTACCCAATTTGTGTCTACCTCTAATCCTGCTTGAAAAAAAAAAATGATTTAATGAGGTGTTTTATTGAGATAACAAAATGCATTGGCTAAAATAGCCAAACTCACACCACAAAATAAGAACTGTTAGCTCATTTATATTCTCTCCTCTTCCAAAAATAATTTTAGTAGTTTAAAATATAAATAAACATAGCAAGATGGAAGCGGGGCAAACAGGTGAAAGGAACAGGGCAAAGGAAGCTAAGGGACTCCAGGGGCCGAGAGAGGCTGAACAGACACCCTGAAGTCTTCCCGGCCCTTTCCAACCTTGCCTGACCTACTCCTTCATGCGTCTCTAGTACCTCCAAATTATACCTATTCAAAGCATGAATGAATGAAATGATTCGCAAAAATGGATCACAGCAGGAAGAGGGAAGACTGGGATTCACAAAGCAAGGCCGGAGTGAGTTTGTACGGTGAATATGTTACCGCATCGCAAGTTCTTTCCCATGAGAGAGCACTGCTGGTTTCTATTCTCTCTCATAGTTAGTTTAGTTGTGAGCATATTTCACGTATACATTACAAATAGCTGAAAATCAAATCATCAATATTTATATCTCCTTTAAGGAGAGATCAATACTAAATTTAAATTACTTTCTAAATGTGCCTCTCTATAGCTAATAACATGGGAAAAAGTTACTCTTCCTTTGATTTTCCATTATGCACACTGAAGTCTGGGGAGCCCCATATTACAACTAAAGAAGACCCCAAATAACTTCCACCTAACTTGGGCGCGGCACCTGCTCTGGTTAGTGGTGATTGACAATTTGACACACTCTAAAATCTCCCAGGAAGACAAAACTCCAGCTGCAGAATTGTCTAGATCACAGGGTCCCGTGTGCAAATCTGTGGGGTATTTTGTTGATGATTAATATAGGAAGGCCCAGGCCACTGTGGACAGCACCACCCCCAGGCAGATTGTCCAGGGTTGTGTAAGAAAGCTCCCTGAGCAAACCAGGACGCAAGTCAGGAAGCAGTGTTCACTCATGGGTCGCTTCACTTCCTGTCTTGAGTTGTTGCCCTGTGGCCTGGAAACATAAGCTGACATAAGACCTCCCCAAGGTCTTCTGGTCATAGTGCTTATCACAGTGTGGTGATTTGAGTGAGAGTGACCCCCATGGGCTCATATGTTTGAATACTTGTTCCCTGGTTGGTGGAACTGTTTGGGAAAGATTGGGGGTGTAGCCTTCAGGGGGCAGGTGTCACTGGTATCATCTTTGAGGTTTGAAACGACTTGTGCCATTCTTGGCGTGCCTGTTTTGCCTCCCGATTTTTTAATCAAGACGTGAGCTCTCAGCTCTTCCTGGCTCCATGGTGTTGCTTCAGCGTCATAGACTCTAATCCTCTGAAACTCTATGCCCAGTCGAACATTTTATTTTATAAGTTGCCCTGATCGTGGTGTTTTGTCAGAGGAATAAAAAAGTAACTTCGACACATACCAACAGGGAGCAAACTGGGGCAGGACCACTGTTGTCAGGTGTGTGCCTATTGATACAACTTCATGCTGTGAGCAATGGATGGGTCATGGATTACATAGCTGAAACCCATCTGATAAAGGTAGGTTCCTTACCGCATACCCCTTACTCCACGGCCTTTAGTCCCATATGCCTATCCCCCACAATGTGAATTTCACATAGACTGAAATTTTCCACAGCAACAACCCATTCACAGGATAATTTTCTATATCCTGTGTGTTCACGGGTTACACAGCAGAATGGTTACAGAGCATGAGCAAAAGCCTCTCCATCCCTCCATGAGGTTTATCAGGGGCTGCCAATCATAACAACCATTGACTCAGGCTTGGCTGGGGATACCAACAAGGTCACAGGAGGATGGGTGTATGGATACTTGATGAAAAGGCTTTACTCATCTGCTTGAGCTACTCAGTTGGCTTTGGTGGTGAAAACCGTGTTCCTGTGATGGCTACTGTTATATACCAGGTTGCCTGGACCATAGTGCCAGATACAAGAGCTAACATTATTCTTAGTATTTTAGTGAGATTATTACTTAAGCAGTTGGAGCTCAGTAAGGCAAATTACTTTCCATGATGAGACAGAGGGCTCATCCAATCAGGTGGAAGGTCTGTATACCAGACAGACTGACTTTCCTCCAATGAGCTGGAATTCTCCAGCCTGGTGGGCTTTCAACTTTCAGTGCTTTATCCTGGCTTTCCAGTGTAGTAGCCCACAGCATTCAGAATTTGGCTCTATATCCTCTATAATCCTGGGAACTAATTTCTTAAAATAGATCATGCAAATGTATGTAGACACACACTGTCTTAGTTATGATTACTTTTACTGTGATGAAACACCATAACCAAAGCAACTTGGGGAAGAAAGGGTTCACTTGGTTTATGATTTCACATCACTGTTAATCACTGAAGGAAATCAGGTAAGGAACTCAAACAGGGCAAGATCCTGGAGGCAGGAGCTGATGCAGAGACCATGGAGGGTGCTGCTTGTTGGTTTGCTCCCTGTGGTTTTCTTATAGCACCCAGGATCACCTGCCAAGACGTAGCACTACCCACCACAGTCTGGGCTCTCCCTCCATCAATCACTAATCAAGAAAATGCCCTACAGACTTGCCTATAGCCTGACCTTATGGAGGCATTTTCTCAACTGAGGTTCCCTCCTCTCCAAGTTGACATAAATCTAGCCGGCACATACATACATACACATAGTCAGCTGGCTGTCTCTCTGGAGGACACTGGTCAAAATACCATCTTTCCCATCTCTTAAAGTTAGTTACAAAGATGGGGCCAACTCAGAAAGACAGACAGATAAATGGACTGACAGAAGGAAAGGCAGAGTAAACAATACATTTACCATCTATTTCAGGATCTTTTTGCTTAAGCATGGGTTTTCAACTAATACAAATTTTAATTTCTTCTTATTCAGATTCAGTGGCAAGGGATATCTGAACTGATCATATTAGTTTATAATAAATACCACATCAATTTCCACATAAAAATGAGTTCCAAGCCACTGTAGTGGGTCCTGTCTACATGACTTACAATGTTCTTAAACAGCATTGCATTCTAAACACTCAAAAGGAGTTTTTCCATGTGTGTATGTGATCCTGGAGCTCATCTGGGGGCAGCTTTGTCTTGTAGGAAGTGACGCTGTCTAATCTACCAGTTACAAATGTTGCTGAGTAACACGTGGGCACCTGCCTGGCAAAGCCCGTTATGTTCATTTCTGCAGGGTTGCCAGTGTAGAGTGTCAGTCCCCAAGAGCTTTCCAAAAGACACAGTGAAAGTGAGGCTCAGGATCCAGCTTACACCATGGGTTTTAGAGCTGAGAATAAACTCCCCTTTAATATTTTAGCTCCTTGTTTGGTATTAGGATGAGACCTTGCTTTTTTTTTTTTTTCCTGCAGTGGTGTTGATTTGACATTAGGATGTGTCTCTCTTCCCTATTGCTATGCTGCTTGTCCTGCTTACACTGAACAAATTGCCAGCTCAATCTTCTAATCACTGGTGTTCAGACACTCTTGACATTAGTCAGTTTTGCAACATTCGCTCTAGAGAGGACGTTGCTTTCCCATAGGAGAAAGAAAAGGAAAGGCTTCAAATCGCTTATGACTATCTATTAGAAGCAAATATTCAAATATGCAAACAAAGCAACAAGAGCTAGTCTGTTTTCCTATGGAGAAGGGAAAAGAAAGACGCACCGCACACTTATACATTCAAAAACAGAAGAGTCAAAGTTTGGGAAACTTCTTTATTCCAACTTAGCATTTCCTTTACACACATTATAAAGCAATCACTTCAGAGTTATCTGCTATAAAAGAAATTAAATTTACCAAAACCCCACACATGAATGGGTGCAATAAAACAAATGGTCTTAGCAGTCCTCCTGTATTGTCAATGTCAGAAGTCCAGTGATTGGCTGCCAGATATTATTTTCCACACTGTAAAGTATTCTTCTATATCAAAAACTTTCTGGGGAGGTTGGAGTAGTATTTCTGATACTGAGCCACCAAAACTCATCCTGTTTTTTTCAGAATCTGAATAACATTAGCACAATTTGTTTCCAATCTGAAACCTACAGGGCCCTGGCTTTCTACAAGGGTGTATACAAAGGTGTTTGGGAAATGTGTTCGTGTGCAGACGGTAAACAGGAGCATAGAGTCTATGCTGTACTTCTCCATAGAGCGGAAAATAGTCACACCACTTTAAATGACCACAGCCTGTGTTGTAGGAAAACAATCACCACTGCATTCAGAGATGGCTAACCTCCCTAATGTGCTCGTTGGCTGGTAGGTATCCTCCTGTCTCTGTGTACGCATCAGTGCGCCATTGTGTAAATCCTCTCAGTGAGAACTCTACTGGCTTGAAGTAGCAATGGTCCACATAACTTAGCATCCTCTTGACCCAATTGTGGAGGTCACATTGCATTGAGGGATAACTGCATGGCAGACACAGGTGATGTCACCACTGGCACAGGTGATGTCACCACTGGCAGCTTCCTTCCGTTGTTATGGAGTGATTGATAACTTTGGCTCTTCTTGAACTGAACCAGGATGCCTAAGATGACAAGCCACACATTATCATGAGCTTTTCAGTTCTAGTTCAAAGACTGAGCAATTCTGTATTAAGAGAAGAACACCATGACACCATTTCATAGCTGGCAGAACAGCAATTTGACCAGAAACTTGATCCACATCTGGGGGTCTATCTAGAGGCAGATATTTTGCATGCAGCCCACAAAAGAATCAATAAAATAACATCCAAGATTCATTAAAGCCCAAGAATTTCCTGACCAGATTAGCACTGGTGATGATGAAGAGTCAATGAGTCACATTTAAGAATTCTGTGGGCTCAGCAGCGGGACCATCATGGGTGGCCTAATGATGGCTGTGTCAAAGCCAGCAATCTGGAGTGGCCCTGCAGAACAGAAAGGAGAGATGGAAAGTTTAATTAATGGAACTCCTTGGGAGCTAGAAGGTCAGTCTTGTTGTTTAATTGTCTGGTAGACATCTCAGAGAACTGAACGTCTCAGTGATCTACCTTATATTCCAGGTACTCTTTGTCGGCTCTCTGGATTCATCTCCATGAAGTCCCCAGCCAGCCAGATAGTACATATTGTCTCGCCCCAGAGAAACTACCCAGTGTTCTCCAGACCCATACACTATTCCCTCCCCAGACTTTCAAGAGTGATGGGCGCATGACATTTTAGTCTCTTTCAGAAGACTTCTTTCTCTGATCCATTGGAAATGACATCAAGAGCTAAGCGTTTAAAGGTCACTTGGTCACCCTGTGCCTGTACCTTGCCTGGATAATTTTAGAGATGCAGAAAGACAATGGTGCACAGGCAAAGTGTCCATGTTGATGTTACCAGCATGACTCTGCAAGCATCTGGAGTGCTGGGCTGCCCTCTGATTAGCAGAGCCCTGAGAATTCTTCCCAGCGTCTAGGAACTAGAGTGCAGCTCTGCTGTCTGGTGAGGGCTTCCTACTCCCTTAGCTCTTCACCCTTGAAGAGGGTGAGGGATTGAAGACAATCCTAGGCAGTGAAGGAGAGGAAATATCCGGCTATATGTTTTCTCCCAGACCCCCAGTGGACCCCCTCTGGACTGAAATATGCTCTAGAGGCCCAACCCAGTTTGCTTTCTATTGTTTAATCTGTGATAAAGATTTACAGTAAAGGCAGATTAAGAAAAAGAAAAACCTGTAAAGATTTACACTGTGTTTTAAAATATACATAGGTTTGGGAGAGAAAAAGAAACAGGGTAAAGTGGTTTTTAAGAAAGAAAGAAAGAAAGAAAGAAAGAGAGAGAGAGAGAGAGAGAAAGAAAGGAAGAAAGAAAGAAAGGAAGGAAGAGTAGCTGGGTGTGGTGGCACACGCCTTTAATTCCAGCACTCAGGAGGCAGAAGCAAGCAAATCTCTGATTTCAAAGTGAGCCTTGTATACAGAGTGAATTCTAGGGCAGCCAAAGTTACACAGAGAAACCCTGTCTCAAAAAATAAAAACTATAAATAAAAGTAAAAGAAATATAGTAATAAAAAGCCATCTAAAGATGTGAAATGCACAGAGTCTGGATACTGTATGCTATTGTGTTGTCTTTGAATTGCTCAGTTGCTAAGGAAGGAACAACAACTGCTAAAATACACTTGATTATCAATGCTGCTGAACTAATCCAATTTAGATATTTTAAAAATGCTTTAACTTCAAAATTTAAGTCTAAGGACAGGTTACTGGGGAAAAGATTTTCTATTTTGTTTCCATAGAAAATGAAAAGCTGTGGATTCCTTCCAGACTAACATGGTTTGATCAAGCAAGACCCCCCCAACAGTGTCCCAGGTGATCCAATATTCAAAACACCTGGGACAAGGAAGCCTTGCAGACCACTACAGTCAGGATTCTGCGTCTTCTTAGGATTCCCATGGTATTACAACGTTCCCCAACCAGCAGGAAGCAGTTTGGAAAAAACAACACCCAAATTCCTAACTATTGTCTATAAATGTCTGTTTTCATTGAAATGTGGTTAGTTATAAATGGTTAATGATCACAACCAATCTCTTTTTTAAGGTAAAAAGGAAATTATGGTATAGAAATGAATACTTTGTTTTGGAATAGATTTTCATTTATTGATACAAATTTAAGGTTAATTTTGTGATATGTATATTTTTCCTCTTGTTTAGGTATTGTGTTTGTATAGCTCATTTAAGAATTTAATGTATAATTAAGTACAAATTACAGATAGTTACCTATAACTAGTCAAAACTTAGTTAGGTTTGTTAGGTTTTAATAGATATATAGAGATATATTTCAACTGGATAGGCATTCTTCAAACCTTTCAAAGACCTACAGAATATAGCATTTAAAATGGTTTAGGGTTTTTCTTAACAGTGGGGCACAACTGCTCCTGGCAACACCACTGCATCAGAAAGGAAGACAGACATCAAAGAAACTTGTTATGAAGTTTGCTTCCAATATGGCAAGACTAGCCATTTGGGCAAGATACTGCTCTTATCAGGACTGTTTGACTTTATGCTGTATAAACTGGACATGCAGGACACACAGAAAAGTGACTGCTGAAACAAGATAGACAGTGCTACAAGGTTCCTGTTTCATGGAAGAGTCTGCCAGACATTCTGCAGGACACAGAAAAACGTGACTGACAAACTGCCAACACAGGTGGGACAGTTTGAAATTTCCTGCTTTGCTGAGAAATCTGCTAGACACACTGTGGCCTATGGGCCTAAGATGGATGTGCCAATTTACAGAAGAACTTTGGATACCTGTCCAGGTAGTGAGATGTCTCTGTCATTTCTAGAGTCTATATATTATCCTTCTGTGGCCTTTGATGGAGTTAAGGACAGACAGTTATGGTTATAGTTTCCCTTACTTCGGATTAAAGATAAGTTACATATAGGACTTTAGACTCATAAAGATAGGATAGATAGAGTATTTTCTTTAATTCCTGATAATGTTAATGAACTAAATATTGTTAACTATAGTTCCTATTTGGTAACTGTTTTGTTATATATATTTACTATGTTAAAGTGAAAACCCTTCTTTTTATTTTAAATAGAAAAGAGTAGATGATGGGAGATGTCATTCTGTAACTATGATTCTCTTATTGGTTAATGAATAAAGCACTGTTGGCAAATAGGAAGGCAAGATGGGTGGGACTAGGAAACAAGGAGGATTCTAGGAGAGGTAGTAAAGAGTAGAGTCAATATGTAGGCGATGACAGGAATAAGTGGTCATGACCCGCCCCCCAAGATCACATAAAAATACTTAGATTGATAGAAATGAGTAAATAGCTAAGACAGGGCTAGCTAATAAGAAGCTCTAGCCATTGGCCAACAGCTTTATAACTAACAGAGTCTCTGTATGTTATTTTGGGACTGACGTTGCTCTGGGACCAGGCTGGTAGGAAAGTGCTCGTAACACAGAATACTATTCAGTTTAAAAAAAGAAAGGAGTCTACCATTCGCAACAACATGGATCAATCTGGAAGACGTTACGTGAAGTGAAATAAACCAGGCAGTGGGAGGAAAGCACTATTCATTTCACTTTACATGCTCTCGTGTAAAGTCTGATAAAGTTGAACTTATGGAAGCATAGGCTAGACAATGGTGACCAATGCCTGGAGTAGTAGTGGGTAGGAAGGAAGGAATAGGGGATGCTGTTGATCAGCACGCAGCCACGGGCAGGAGCAATCAGTAATAATGCACTCCAAATTAAATAACCGAGAGGGAATGTCCAGTGTCTCACCATAGAAATATGGAAGGAAAGTGACAAGGGAATGCTGCTTAGCTTCATTAAAACTATCCACGTTGCAAACTTCTATCAAACATCATATGCCCCACCAGTGTACAGGCATGGTTTGTCAATCAGAATAGTGATAATGGCTAAGAGGACGGCTCAGTGAGGAAGTACAGTTGATCACAAGCTTAAGTTAGAGTTCAAGCACCCACATGAGAAAGAAAGAAAAAATAAACTGGTCATGGTTGTGTTTCCTGGTAACCCCAGCATTGAGGGAAGATCACTATTAGCTTTTTGTTTTAACAAAAGATTCTTTTTCAATGTATTAAGGCAGAGATTAATAGAGGAAGACATTCTATGTCATTCTCAGGCCTTCACATGTTCACATGTGGGCACATGTACTTGCACTCACATGCAACACACACACCACTACCATACCATATGTACATAGATTATTTTTATATTACTTCTATTTTATGATAATAAAGTTTATCACAGCTGGGAAAGTTTTTGCATGACAGGAAATTCAGCGCTCATGTCAACATTTGTTTTCAAAAGTAGAAAGGGAGATTCTATTTTTCTTATGTATGTATGTATGTATGAGTATGTGTGTAGTTGCCCATGCATGTGTGTGTGTGTGTGTGTGTGTGTGTGTGTGTGTGTGTGTGAGAGAGAGAGAGAGAGAGAGAGAGAGAGAGAGAGAGAGAGAGAGAGAGAGAGAACTAGAGAGCAGGATTAAGTATCATTCTCGAGAGCCATCTACCTTGTTTTCCTTGAGAAACATTCTCTCATTAGCTTGAGACTTGTAGATTAGGCTAGGTTGACAAGCTAGTGATTCCCAAAGATCTACAGTCCCTGCCTCTCCAGTGTTGGGGATACAAGTGTGCACCGCCATGCCCTGGTTTTACATGGGTGCTGAAGAACCAACACATGTCCTCGTGCTTGCAAGGAACATGCTTTACCCACTAAGCTGTCTCCCAGGAAGCCTGTACATACTTGAAGTAGCATGGACACAGAACACAGATTTCTAATTATGTGTCATAAACTGCTTTTATTTTATGATTCGGGAAAGTTTAGCATGGCTGCAGGGAGCGGGATCTTGTATGAGCCATACACAGAGAAGGGGAACAGGGGTGCACACTGAGCTATGGACAATAGGAAGGGTGGGGAATGAAGGCAGAGCCTACTTGCCCTAGGAAAGCCTAGAGTGCTTTTGTACCCACAACTCACCTTGTGCCTTCTGGTGAGGGAGCTAGAAACAGGGAGTCAGTAGCAAGTACTAGGCATATACAACCCCAGGAAAAGGGAAAATGAAGACAGCATCTTGGAAAGAATATCAGCAGGGGGACCCCTGAAGAAGTCAGACTCAGGGTATCCACCTGGGGGCCTGACAACGTGATGCCAGAAGTGCCGAAATAAGACCCAAAGCAGCTAGGATGGATTTTTAGCCCATATTTTGGTCTAGAATAGGCCCTCAATTGATGATCCATGTTAGAGACTGATTGAACTTGGGTCAAGTCCCACCCTGAATTTTGTTTTTCTCATTTGAGACAACATCTCGCTATGTAGCCCAGACTTATTCCAAAGTCTCCATCCTCCAGTCTCACCCCCACCATCACCACCACATGAGATTACAGCCAGCATGCCTGACTTCTGCCCTGATTTCTAATCTCACTACTGGTAAGCACATTGTAATCTACTTTTTCTTGTGATCAACTGAGGCCTTTCGCAGTCTTCCTGTGAAGTGGGTTGCAGTATGCATCTCAATTTTAGGCAGGATTTATTTTTTCGAGACAGGGTTTCTTTGTGTAGCCCTGGCTGTCCTAGAATTAGCTTTATAGATCAGGCTGGCCTCAAACTCACAAGAAATCCACCTGCCTCTGCTTCCCTAGTGCTGGAATTAGAGGTGTGCATTACTACCACCCTGCTTAGGCAGGAAAACTCTTTTAAAGTGATATCACAATAGCTAAACGCCTTAATCAAGAATATATGGACTAAGATAAGTAATGCTAAGACACAAACCAAGTTCTTAAATCCAGGACCCTGCACAGGCTAAACCATGGTGTCAAATGTATGCCAGAAGGCCTAGCATTGTTTACTCTCTTGTGGTTTATTTTGTAACTAAGTGTTCTGAACTAAATACATATGCTATTCACATTTACTTTCTCAGTATTTTAGTAAACACGTGTACAATCTTCCTGTCTCACTGATTGTCACTTTTTGGCCAGCTTTGCCAACTCCTCCGTCCTTTCAAACCTCCAGGTGTTGGCCCTTCAGAGCGATGACTCTGGATTTGGGGGATGGATATCCATGACCTTACACATGAGCTGTCAACACTTCCTTCTCCAGCCTTCTTTCCTTTCCTAACTCTGGTCACATCCCCAGCCAGGTATGTATTCAGTAGCCCTGTGTGGATGGCAAGGACGTCCTGCAGATTTAATGCGTTCTAACAGGCACTTGGTTCCATAGCCATTTCTGTCTCTACTGCCAAACCCATGCCTTCCTTCTATTTGCCTTCTCGGTTAGTGGCCCCACTGTCCACCCTCTTGGTGTCACCCTGAAAGTCAGTTTAGCATTCACCATCGTGATCATTCTCAACACTTCCACCTCACCTGCCTGCTTCAAGGTCCCGGCCTATTTAAGGTCTCAGAATGCCACACGTAGCCTAAAAAACATTTTCCTCACACTGTAGCCAGCCATCCAACAGTCTGTCACCTCCCTTCCCCAAAGCTCTCACTGACTGCCAACCCCCATGGCATCCAACTCCAGCTCTGCTTGTGGTCTGCCCACCTCCACCAGGCAGGCCCAGCCACTGAACTCCAGCTTTATTCACAACTTCTTGCTCTCTCCTCACACGCCAGTCATAATCTGTTCTGTATTGTAGACCCTTCAGTCACAAGAAATCTCCAAAGAAGATTCATGTGCATGTGTGTTTGTGTGTGGTATGAGTGCATGTGTGGCGCACAGGTATGGGCAATGTGTGTGTGTGTGTGTGTGTGTGTGTGTGTGTGTGTGTGTGTGTGTGTGTGTTGTGTGTGTGTGTAAGAGAGAGAGGTGCATGTGCACATGTGAACATGTGTGTGGAGGCCATATGTTTGGTGCCTTCCTCAATTATGTGTTGAAACATGGTATCTCTCTGAACCCAGAACTTTCCATTTTGCTAATCCGTATGGCAGCCTCCTCCAATGCTCCTCCATCTCTTTCAGGCTGGCCACCACGCCCGCCTGTCATGTATATGTGTGTACTGGGGATCCAAATGCCTGCTTCTCATGCTAGTGCAGGTCTTGCATTACCAGCTGAGTCATCGCCCAGTCTTTCCAAAGATTTCAAAGCAAAAGTCATCACAAATGGTACTGTTCTAATGGAACAGAGCGGCGAGAAGAGTGAAGGCACATCCGTGTTACGGTGGTACACATGCTTTTTCAGTAGGGTAAAATAACAGGGTCAAACAGGAGCCCCAACCACTACCATCGTGCAATGTCCTGACATGAACAAGTGGCATTTCCAGAAATCAGCCACAAATGTCCTGGGATATGCAAGTGTCTGGTTTTGATTGACGTGAGAGTTCCAGATGCTGTTGATAATGCCGCAGTTTGTCCACAGCCATTTCTGGGGGAAATGCTAAGTTTCAGTCAGCAGCCTACAGTTATGCTTGATGCCAGAAGCGGCTAATGGACATTTGCAGGACCGACAGATGACAGTGAAGGGATGTCTCAAACCAGACTTTCGGATATATGAGGATGTCACTTCTGGGACAAGATGCTTCCTTCCTCATTACTATCAAATGGAACTTGTTTCCATGTGTTTTCTTTTCTCCTGCCCCACCCACCCAAATACAGCTTTTAACAGGAAAATGTTTACACACTTTACCATGTGCTTGAATGCCAACCCTGAAGATTAGCTGTGAGAGTCTCAGAAAACCACTGGACCTTTATTATAATGAGCGGTTGCTTTGTTTGGTTACGTCACATTAAAGTATAAGGAATTACTTACAAAAATGGCCTCTTGCCCACTCCTTTGAGACACCATCTCCTTAAGCAGTCCAGGCTAAGCTCAGACATAGCCCCCTTTGCCTCCACATCCCAGCTAACACTGCCGCTGCTCTTTCCAATGTACTCTTACTATTTTAAATTTGACCAACATGAGAAAGGGACGAATTAGCGCACGCCACTCAAAAGCAAGAAGTGGAAACTGACACAATGGTTTAGAGCATTATGTAGATGCAAATCCCTTATTACAAGATATGACTTGCTGTGCAGAAGCTGTTGGAGGGCTGTGTGGGGGTTCATGGCAGTGCCCCATTACTTATCGAAAGTAAGAGTCTAGAAGTTAGAAAAGTAGTACTATCATGGTTTAATAAGGATCCGGAAAAACAGATAGGATGAATCCATGTTTAATTGGGAAGAAATAAGAGACACATGAACACCAGCAGGTTCCAGGTCCCAAGGATGCCTCAGGATGCTCCTCTGTCCCTGTGCTGCAAGTGAGAAAATGCTCTGGGGCCCCTTCCCCAGACCTAGTTTCCCCAGGTAACAACTGCCCCTTGTCCACACCCCAATGGGCGTGGCCAATGTCACAGGTGTGGACAAAGTGAATATCTTACTACATAGAACTGGCTTCAGAGGGGAATGAATGGATGGTTTTCATACACGCGTGATGCTAGAGCACGGGTAGCAGTGAGATTTCCCAGCTAGAAGGTGTTTAATTAGAGAAGGGGATAAAGACATCTCTCAAGGAGTCCATAGAAGACACAGCCAGGCTGAGCTACTCAAATATTTACTTGAGTGTAAACTAACTTGTTTCATGAAGAGTAGGAGGAGAGAATATGAATTTTTTTTTTTAAAAAAGAGACTTAACACAAAATTAACCAACAATGCTAGAAAAAATGTCAATCATTTCCATTCACAAACTATCTTGCAAAACAAAAAATACAGAGCTTGATAAAGAAAGGCAGAGAGAAAATACTGGGGCAAACCTCAAGTTAGTACAGGAATAATTCAGACAGCTAACAAGGAGAGGGAGAGAGAGAGAGAGAGAGAGAGAGAGAGAGAGAGAGAGAGAGAGAAAATCAAATGCCAGTGATACAAAGATCTTAAAGATCTTGCTGGTCTTCCCAAGGCATCTGTGTTAAGCAACTAAAACAAAAAATACTTTTTTTTTTTTTTTTTTTTTTTAGTTCAAATCCCTGTATTTTGAACAGAAAAATGGAAACATGGTAAAACAAAAATGATGCAAGTCAGAAACAAACTGGAACTCATATTTTATGAAGACATAGTAATACATAGAATGGGATACTCCTTTAGTCTCCTTCATGCTTCTTTCTCATTGGCAAACAGATGGAACGTGGATCGTATTTCTAAGAGGCAGAGAGCTCAGGTCTATGCTTGGTCTTGACAGTGAACTGATCGGGAAATATTCTCAAACGTTTCTTGCAACACAGTGCTCATACCTAACTCTCTTTGTGTTGATGGGATCTGGCTGTCAGGGCCCTAGAGTTCTGCTCATTGACCCTCTTCTAGCCTTCAGCACCCACCACCTTTCCCACCCTCACTCACCCCAAGCAGCCTCCAGACAGGTTCTGCTCATCAAGGGGTCTTATGCAGTGGAGTTTGTAAACCTCAGGATAAAAGAAGACATCACAGGAGGTCTGATGTGCACAACATTCATTCTTTCCAAACTCTCACTTAAGAGACCCAATCTAACACAAACATCTGCGTTTATTAGCTGGATGTGCTTTAAACACAAAAGGCCAGCTTGGCAATCTGATTCCCTGTGTCTTTGTCTCAAGTGTCTTGTAGACAGATTCTAGGCCCCACCTGCGGAATGGCTGCAGCAACCACAGCACAGGTGGAAAGAGGAAGGAATCTGTCTAGTAGGAAGATGGCTTTCTACTCATCTTGCAGAGGTATCAGGTCAGAGGTAGAGGTGGGCTAGCTAGACGCAGGAAGCTTAAGCTTCTTCGTTAGGGAGTATCATCAAATCATCGTCTGCATGTAAGCCATTCTGCAAACACATCTGCAACTCCCCTGGCATGGCATAGCTTGCATGCTAAAAGTTCATGTGACAGAGCCAATACCATGCTGACCCATAAAGGAACCCAGCTGTAGTTTTATACTGATAATATGAAAGAAACAGTTTCCCACCAGCCACACTGGAGGAAAGACTTCAACGTGTGATTGCTGTAGAAAAGGATATGACAGAAATGTCAGGAACAGTTAGCATGTGTGTAACCTTCTATCCCCCCAAAAGAGGGGAAAGGTCCTTCAAGAGGAAATCCAGGCAGGGAAGCAATACAAATTATATTTTTCTGAGTGCTTATCATGTCTCCTATTATTGACTAACTTCATACATTTTAAAATATAGTATGATTCATTTTCTTGTTTAAAACAAATACTCATTTTTGTGCCTGACTTTGTATTTGGAATTTTGTGATTTGCTTGTTTGCTGTTTGTTTGTTCTGAGACAATTTCTTTATGTAGTACTGTCTGTCCTAGAACTCACTGTGTAGACCAGGCTGGCCTTAAGTTCACAGAGATCCTCCTGTCTCCTTCTCCCAAGTGGTGGCATTAAAGGCGTGTGCCATCACACAGACCTGTTTGATTATTTAATCTTGAGACAAGGGCTCACTGTGTAGTTCAGGCTGCCTCGGAATTCACTGTGTAACCCGGGCTGGCCTCAAACTTGGGATTCTGCTACCTCAGTCACAGAAGTGCTGGAGTTCTAGGATTAGAAGAACGTGCTACTACACATGGAAATATACTCTTCCTCCCTTCCTCCCTCCCTCCCTCCCTCCCTCCCTCCCTCCCTCCCTCCCTCCCTCCCTCCCTCCCTCCCTCTCTTCTTCCCTCTCTCTCTCTCCCTCCCTTCCTTTCATCCCTATCCCCCTCTCTTTCTGTCCTAGAGACCAAATCCAGTCCCTCCTAACTGCTAGTTAAGCTCTACCACTGAGCCACAACCCTGCCCTCTTCTTATTTTCCATTTTGAGACAGGGCTCCATGAAGTTGCACAGGCTGGCCTTAGACTACTATATAGCTCAAGCATGGCTACCTTATCCTCCCAAGTAGCTGTGACTGCAGACCTGCACCACCAGGCCAAGCTGTCTTCTTTTTATTAGCGATTGTGCCCAACATTATAAGCGCCAGGACTTGCAAAGCCTGCAGTCTGCCATAATACCCATAGGAAGGCCACTGCTGATTCCTAGTGTTATCCTGCTCTACCAGATCTTACAGAAGTCATGTATGCAAAGCTGATGGGAGAAAACACTATAGATAGAAAACAAAATTTAGACCACATACCATATTAAACGTCAAGTCACACCACCACCCCTGGCCCAGTCAGCTAGATGCTAGGATGCCTAGTTATCACCATGACCTTGGAAGGCTATAGGTATAAACGGAGCCCTGCCTTACATCTAAGTTGGGTTCAACTATGGGATGGATCACAAACTGGTGAGACAAGCATAAAAGACCCTGATTTGCTTAAGGAACAGAGGAGCCACCTGAGAAAGAACGTTCCCTAAGAGAACCAGTCACCTGACTCTGTCATACATTCTTATTTCTATGGAAAGAAAAGTGTGGATGTTGCAGAGTGTTGGTTGCTGACTTCTGTTTTTGTTTTATGGACAAAAACACCCACACGGTCCCTCACCCTTAGTACAAGAGTCATCTGAGTCCATTCAAGCAAAAGGCCACATCCCCGGGGTTCTAAGAAGGCAACCTCCCAGAGGACACGCATAGGTTAAGGTGAACTTGACCCAAGAGAGTACAGCATACAAGAACCTGTGTGCAGAGAAGACCAGAATTCAAAGAATAATGCTTGTGCCAGGACTGTGGGATGTGGCAGTCTGGAAGGCTGTAGGATGCTGATGCTGTGTCCATGGTATGTCTGAAGTTGTGCTGTGCCCCCCCCAGCCCCTCTCACGGTGGCTCTGCTCTGTTCATTATATTTCTACTCAATATTATTTCATCTCAATTAGATCATTGACAGGTCCAGAAAAGGGAAGGGTGGTGACATTGGACAGCCCTCTGCCCTGCGTACTACCTTTTCCTCTCCCAGGACTGTATTTTCTTTTTCAAAGTTGCTTCCAAAGTAAATTTGATGACTTTCCCAGATGCCTGGCAACCACACACGTCTGCAAACACTGGGAAAATTCAAGGAATTCTCATGCTCATTGGAAAGGTTAGACATGACAACAGGAAGCTAGGGAATCACGAGGGAAATTGAAAATAATTAGCTACTTTAGGAAGACGGCAGGCTAGAATTCTCTAGCCTTTTGCTCCTCTGACAATTATTGTTACTGTTAAAGAGAATATACACCAAAATGTAGTGTAGTCTCTTTAAAGGTGGTGACCTTCAGAGAGCAGGGGTCTCTGGTGGGAAAGCCAGGAGGGACAGGCAGAAGAACATTCCCAGAAAACAAAGGAGTCAGCCTTCTTGTAGAAACGGTCTCAGCAAGCCACACTGTCCTCACACACAGCCAGGTTCACACACCTCTGTTAAAGTAATCCAACAAATATAGTACAATGTGGCTCCATGATCCTCAGGCTCAGCCCAAATTAGACATGAAATGTAAAGACACCAACTTATCCTGAGCTTGGGCTCCCGCCCACAGGCCCCTCCTGCTGATTTCTTGGATTTTCTTCACATGTACAAGCTCCTGCTATCTCCACAGGCCTGGTCCTCCATTGCTGCCCTGTGTTTTCTCCTGTGCAATACCACATCCAGGGAGGAATGGCCGCCAAAGAGTCAAGCTAACTGTTGTTTAGAGCATGGAATCTGAATCCTGATTGCATGGGGGAATTACCTGGGGAACTTTGCAAACACACATTGGGAAGGCTGGCAGGATTTCTCAGTTGTTCAAGCTCAGGGCTTGAGTTTGATCCCCAGCAACCGCATGAAAAGCCAGGGGTATCCCAGCATTGGAGAGATGGAGACAAGCCGATCCCTGGGGCTCAAGGGCCAGCCAGGCTAGTGAGCAGCAGGCACACAAGTTTAAAAATAAAACAAGACCCACAACACCCATGCCTAGCTCCTGCTTCAGACCAAACAATTCAGATCTCAAACTAGAACTCCAGCCCTTGTTAAGAGCTGATACAGGGGATGGAAGGACAGCTCGGTGATTAAAAGCATCTGCTGCTCTTCCAGAGGACCCCTGGCCAGCTCCCAGCACCCACCCACATGGTGACTCGCACCATCTTTAACTCCACATCCAGGAGATTCCGATGCTCTCTTCTGGCTTCCGTGAGCACCAGGCATGCATGTACTTTGTATGTGTACATGCAGGGAAAATATGCACATAAAATAAATTACCTGAAAAAAAAATCCAATATGAAGGGTCAATGTTGTCATCGAAACCCCTCCTCAACCAACTCAGAGTTAAATCAGTGATTCCAAGTTTTCCTCAAGTTCAACGCCTTTTCCTCCAATGTCAAGCTCCCAAACCCTAGGCCTATTTTAGGAAAGCTTTTAAAAAATACCTAGCACCTAGACTTCAAGTTGAATTAATTAAATCAAAGTTCCGGGGATGGGACCAGGCCTCAGCTTTAATTGCTTAGCCTAACTGGGAAACAATGAGTTAACTATTATAATCTCACCCACGTGGTGGGATCTGGGGGAAAGGACCTGATGGATAGGACATCTTCTAAGCCAGGCACAAGAAACCAACAGAGTTTGGCTAGAGCCTGGGTAGTGGTATTAACAAATCTAAAGATAGAACATGCCAACTAAAACGGGATGTCTGTGTGGAACAGAGAAAGTGGGGGTCAGAGAGAAAGGGCTCACGGGGTGGGGGTGGGGGTGGGGTGGGGGGTGAGAATCCTAACAGGAACAGCCCGTTCTATCTGTTTGGCAGGTTTATCCCCAAAGGAGGAAGAGAGGCAGGGGCTTGCGGATGCTGATACCCTTGAACATCATCTCTCCCCTGGCAACCCCCAGCCAGGCTGCGTGCAGCGGCTTTCTCCTCTTTACCGTGCGTCTTCCTGTTTAGTTTCCTCCTGGGAGAGAACATGTTCGTCAAGGTGACACAAGTGTCCACTCTGCTTAAAAGCTCTTGTTTCTTGCCGCAAACTACTAAGCTGTCATTTTGGTTTCTGCAGCAGCCTCGTGGGATCTTAAGTGATGGCTATCTGTCACTGAGAGGCTGAGCTGGTCTAGAGCCTTGATAAAGTCTAGTTCCCAAGCTTTCAAATCTATTTAGCCACGGTGTCACCACCTCCAGCTTCCCAGGACTTGGTATGGAGTCCTTCTTTAGAGGGCGGGGAACCTCAGGCAGGGAGTAGTCAGTGTTCTAGTCTGTGAGCTGCCAGCTTAGTTCTAGGATTTAAGAACAACAGTCAACATGTACACATCTATGTCAGTGGCACTGGCCTTTTTGCTGCACACATGTAAATGCTAAGGAAGAGTTCTGGAAGGCCCTGTGGGGCTATTCTTGCAGACATATGGTCTTAGGAATGCAGGGGTCTTTTGGAAACAGATCGCTATGCCTGGATTGGAAGAGACCAGTGAGTTTGAGATACTAACCTTTTGCCAATCAGTACAGGAAATATTTTCAGTATTTTAAGGACAAATAGACTGAGCCCATGCTTCTGCACAATAACCCACTCTCAGCTCTGGTTTTAGGTAACACATATTGATTAATTAAATCATGCATTCCCACGGCTGGAGGCATTCCTTCACCAGCTCCCCCACAAATCACCCAAGGTTCTCCTGCTCAGGACTTTGATGTCCCACCCATGAGAGACAAAATGTGCTCGACCTTCAGCCACTTACCCTGGGAAGCTGGCTGGTTCTGGGCTCTGGGGCCACTCAAGGGTAGAAGGGAAAGGGGCTTGTCCCCTTTGAAGGATGATTCTGCTTTAGCTTTCACTTCAAAAGAGGTAAAACAGAAGCTTTTCTGTCTGCAACTGTGGCCCCAGTGTTGAAATCAACATTCTGCAGCCATGCTCCAGTAAGAAAGGTGGAATATTTGTGGCAAGGTAGGCCCATAGGATGAGAACAAACCTCTGATGGCCTCTAAAGTGGGGTCTCCCACATCGATGTCTTCCACAGACTGCCCGGTCAGCGTTTGCCACCAATTGTCCTGCCATGCATGACTGAGGACACTGTCACCCTGTGAAAGCACTAAAGAGCACTTGTCACTCAATCACCAACCCCTGACTCTCCAAGGCATGTTAAAGAGATGTGACTGACGGAAACGTGGGGGTCCAAAGCAGGGGTTCTCAACCTTCCCAACGCTGTGACCCTTCAATGCTGGTCCTCATGCTGTGCTGACCCCTGACCACAAAGTTATTTTTGTCGCTGCTGCATAATTTTGCTACGGTTATAAATTGTAATGTAAATATCTGATATGCAGGACCCACAGGTTGAGAAGCACTTGTCTAAAGTGTTCCCTGCTGGAAAACTGTAGCATTGTTGTGAACTAGGATGTACACCAACCAGCTCGTGGTTCATCGTGCCACCCACAGTTTGGGGTTTCTAGGCCTTTCCCTCATGCCTTACTCTCCTCTCCTTCCTCACTCTTATATTTTATTGTGACGTGTGTCATTGTCCTATTAGAAACCCTCTTAAGAGATGTACCTTAGAGGTTGCTGCGCCTCTCAAAATCATTTATACTCTCAGTGGTATGTGAATTATTCCATAGCAACTGGGAATAAATATATGGTTAGGATGAGGGTCATCCACTAATGGCAAAAATGTCTAAACAATGGATAGATACTTGTCCTATTACCTGAAACAATGTAAACAGCCACTATAGCCAAAGCATGTGTTTCCAACTTACTATTTTGGTGTCATCTTCAGGCACTGCAGAAAGCTCTTGGCTGAGGAACAACAGAAAGGATTTCTCTACCCAAAAGGAAAAATCTATTATCTCTTGTGCATCACCAGCAAAAACATCGTGTGAACTTTGGCTGCCAGCATCCCCTCCCAGTGGCTGGTTCAACTGCAGAAGTGAGACTGTTAATAAACATTCTGGTGAAAGGAAGAGGTTGGGTAGTAATTAACATATAATTAACATATTCCATTAGTATCTGTCTCTTTGGCCAGACATGGCAGACATACAAATGAGTGTCTGCCAGGACTTCATGGGGCCAGGAGTGGGACGGTGTTATTGTGAGCAGCTGGTGGTATCAGCAGCTTTAAGACACAAGGCCACTTAACAACAATCCAGGGAAAACTTTTGTGATCCTCGGCCATGTGATGTCAACATAGTTTCACCCATTTAGTTTTCTTTCACTTCAAAGAAATTATGTATTTATTTATTGAGTCAGAGTCTTGTTATACAGCCTAGACTGTCTTAGAACTGATCCCACCTCAGCTTCCTCAGTGCTGGGACTACAAATACAGCTGTAGTGTGTGTGTGTGTGTGTGTGTGTGTGTGTGAGTGAGTGTGAGTGAGTGTGTGAGTGTGTGTGTGTGTGTGAGTGTGAGTGAGTATGTGAGTGTGTGTGAGTGAGTGTGAGTGAGTGTGTGTGAGTGTGTGAGTACGTGTGTGAGTGTGTGTATGTGTGTGTGTATGTAAGTGTGTGTGTGAGTGAGTATGTGAGTGTATATGTGAGTGAGTGTGTGAGTATGTGAGTGTGTGTGTGTGAGTGTGTGTGAGTGAGTGTGAGTGAGTGTGTGAGTGTGTGTGTGAGTGTGTGTGAGTATGTGAGTGTGTGTGTGAGTGTGTGAGTATGTGAGTGTATATGTGAGTGAGAGTGTGTGAGTATGTGAGTGTGTGTGTGTGAGTGTGAGTGTGTGTGTGAGTGTGAGTGTGTGTAAGTGTGTGAGTGAGTGTGTGAGTGAGTGTGTGTGTGTTACTGGGGATTGAATCTAGGCAGTCACTCTGTACTACAGAGCTATATCCCCAGCCCTCAGTTTATTTTTAAAGAACATTACCGACAGTCATTTTCCTTTCATGTTTAATCAATGGACGCAAAACTGAAACTTATTTTTTTCCTCTCTCTTTTTGAAACAGGGTCCCGTCTAGCCCAGGCTGGCTTTGAAATCCCTGTGTAGTGGATGGTGACTTCAACTTCCTCTTTGTCCTACCTTCACCTCCCGAGTGCTGCTGAAACCACATAGTGCACCACTGAGCCCAGTTTAGGAAGGGATGGGGATTGAACTTGCAGCTTCCTATACTCCAGATGAGTACTCTGTTGGGTGAAGCTACACCCCAGGCTGGGCTTTTGTCCTAATGCTTCCAGGGATGGGGAGAAGGACATAGTCACAAATGTCCTCTGCTTGTCACATCTCTCAAGCTATAGGTTCTCCTTCGTGTAGCAATTCAGGTCTTACGGTTGCTTGGAAAATGCAGTCTCACAACAAGTGGAGGGGGAGATGCAGGGACAGGGGTTTCTGTGGGACTTTTCGCCAGTGGGAAACAGGGGCCAGAAAGACGGACAGATTTCCTATATCAGGCCTGCCATGCTGACTCTCGGTCGAGCTGTAACCGCCCCAGGTCACACTGTGGTGTTAAGTGACTAATCTCATTCGACTTTGGTGAGAAAGAAGGAAGCATAGGAAAAAGACATCACATTGGCTCATCTCTGTGTGTGCTGACCTACTGGGTTCACATAGGTTTGGGAGGAAACAGAACACTTCAGAGAAACCAGAAGCACTGAAACTCAGTGCCTGTGCGACGCCATGAGAAGTTAAAACCGGAGAACCTTTCGAGGACAAAGGGTCCACACCGAAAGGAAAGATTCAGAAATCAGACAAGAAAGATGCCACAAGTATGTACGCAGACGGCTCCAGGAGAATCTCGTGTGTAATTCAACAAATAGTTTCCTTGTTGTAATCTGAGTGACTGCCTTTGGCACCTGTGGGTGGTTAAAGTCTGCTGAAGTTTCTCTTCATACTGTAGCTGAAGAAAGAAGACAGAGAAAGCCATAGAGAAATTAGTTCAACCTACTTAAAGTCAAGCATTGCTCAAGCTTTTCGGGAGGTACAACGTGCTAGTAGTGTTCACAGTGTGGCATCGCTTACTAATCAGACCCAGGGACATCTTTGTGTCTCGTCTCTAGAAGGCAGCTCATCTCCCAGCCATCACTGACATACAGTGTAAGTTACTCCATTTGGTGAGCGATGAGAACAGCGTCTGTGGAGGCCCTGTGGTGGAGAACTGGGGAGATGGCTCGGCGGGGGAAGGCACTAGCTGGCGGGGGAAGGCACTAGCTGTATATGCTGAAGGACTGAGCTCCTTCTCTGTCCCTGCTCGCCTGGAGTGTGCAGCGCAGCCCAGAAACAAGAGAGACCCCGCCTTGGCCAGGTGGAAGGTGAGACTGCTTCTCAAAAGTTATCCCGTCTTGGCATCTCTCTTTCTCCGCTCCCCGCCCCCAGGTTAATTAACTAAGCATCTTGTGGATGGAGATGTGGCGGTTGCTGTACATGCCCTTCTGTCAGGTTCCACGTCAAGCTTAGTACCCAGGAGGTAATCACTCGCTGCTTTGCCAGAGGGATGGACACAAAGAAAAATTTAAAAATGAAAGAACTGAACATTTCCCTTCTACTGTAAATTTGTGGGTTTGGCTGTGCGCTGCTCTGGGTAGAGGACATGTGTCCACCGAAGGCTGACAGACCAGAAAACACAAGTGAAAGGGGGTATAATAATCCTGGAGGCCATGCGGTTCAATGCTCTGGTTCAACAGAAATGGAGAGGTAAAGGCTGCTCTGTACTTGTCTTGGTCAGGATGACTATTGCGGTGATGAAGCACCAGGACCGAAAGCAGCTCGGGGAGGAAAGATATTTGGCTTACACCTTCACATCACTGTTCATCACTGAAGGAAGTTGGGACAGGAACTCAGCGAGGCAGGATCCTGGAGGCAGGAGCTGATGCAGAGGCCATGGAGGAGTGCTGCTTACTGGCTTGCTCCTCAAGACTTAGCCTGCTTCCTAATTAAACTCAGGACCACCAGGCAGGGGGCCCCATAATGGGTTGGGCCCTCCCCATCAATCACTAATTAAGAAAATGCCCTAGAGACTTATCTACAGCCTGATCTTAGGGAGACATTTTCTCAGTTGAGGTTCTCTCCTCTCAGATGACTATAGCTTGTGTCAAGTTGACATGAAAACTAGCCAGAACAACACCACACACACACACACACACACACACACACACACACACACACACACACACACACGGAGAGAGACAGAGACAGAGACAGAGACAGAGACAGAGAGACAGAGAGAGACTATAACAACAACAAAAGGTTTTTAAAAAATACAAATTTAAGCAGAAAATATTTCAGAGTCAATAGATGCAGAATTAGAGGGACAATGAATGGAGACATCTGTCCTCTGTCCTCATGCAGAAGCTACGGTGGCAGCAGGTAATTGTACAAGGCTCATTCCTGGCACATTTTTCATGTGGGAATAGAGGTGACACACTCGCTGTTTCTGTTCATTTTCTGTTGCTGAATAACTGAATAGCACAGGCTAGGTAATTTATCAAGAATAGAGTTTTATTTAGAACCCCCTAGAAGCAGGGAAACCCAGGACCACAGTGCCAACCCCTGTGTAGCACCTGAAGAGGACCTTCTTCCTGCAGAGTTCTGAGGTGGCACAGGGCAGATGTGGTGAGACACATCAAGCTTGCTGTTCCTGCTCCTTTTTCTCATTTTACTTTTTTATAACATTGTTAATTCAATCATGAGGCCCCCCCATGACATCATCCAACCCTAATTACCTCCCCAGGGCACACCACCAAATGCTATTCACAGATGATTGTCAAGCTGCTTGCAAATTGTGCAGAGAGCTTCCTGAGATGTCAACTGTATCAGGAGAGGCTTTTCAGCGACACAACTGCTTGAGTCATCTTTGCTCCTCTAAGTAACCCCTCATCCACACTCCTGTTGGCAACCTCAATAAAAATCCATTGGAGTTTGGTGCAGTCATTACTTTGGTCTGTCCTTGTGCTGGATGGTTTTAGGTCAACTGACAGAAACTAAAGTCATTTGAGAGGAGGAAAACCCAACTGAGAAAATGCCTCCATAAGATCCGGTTGAAGAAAAGCCTATAGGGCATTTTCTTAATTGGTGATAGATCAGGGACGGCCCAGGCTATTGTGGGTAGGGCCATCCAGGGCTGGTGGTCCTTGTTTCTATAAGGAAACAAGTTGAGTAAGATACTGAGAGCAATCCAGTAAGCAGCACCCCTCCATGGTCTCCGCATCAGTTCCTGCCCTGTTTGCGTTCCTGTCCTGGCCACCTTCAATAAAGAGCAATATGGAAGTGTGAGCCAAATAAACCCTTTCCAGACCAGATCAGCTGCCTGGAAGAGGCTTAGACCAATTGAGGCTCCTGGAAAGGACACCCACTAACCGGATGAGCTGCCTGCAGGCTGTGCAGCATGCTCTGGGTTCCCGGCTTTGTTAGGTGTCACCCATTCTGAGGTGGACTTTGGTGATGTAACTGTCTTTGAGTAATTTTTACTCCTGTGAGTAAGCCCTCACCCATGCGCCTGTAAATTACTCCAATAAAACTCTAGTTCACCAAGTTGTGCTTTGCTCTGTCATGGATCCATACCTGGGCTGAGTAGACATTCATGTTGTATCGCCTCCCCCCATGAAAAAAGTTTGTCACAACACACACACACACACACACACACACACACACACACACACACACAATGGACACACTATGGAGAATATTTACCAATGTCTGGTCACATTCTGGGTTGCTACAATTCAGAGGAAGCGTGCTATTGGCATCTTGTGGGTAAAGGACCAGGATGCTGCTGAACTTGGTACACTACACAGTTCAATCCACAACAAGACATTATGCAGCATGAATATCCATGATAGTACGGTTAAGAATCCTGATCGCTTCAGGCATATATTTTAGAACAAACCTGCATGAGTTTCTATTGGTTCCTAGAAGGAACCTAGCATGAAGAGCTCATTCTAGCCTTCTTCTTTTGCTTTGCTGTGGTTCCCATGATCTGCAATACATTTAATATTTGCTCAGCCACAGCGTACAAGAAAAACAGTATCAAAATTGTTGACCCAAACCCTGTTTTAATCTCTATGTCTCTAAAGATTGACACATCTGAGTGTTTCCTATATCCTTTTAATTTTTATGTATATTGATGTTTTTGGTTTAAGGGTTTTTTGTTGTTGCTGCTTTGTTTGCTTACACGTATATATGTGCACCAAATGCATTCCTGTTGCCTGCAAGGCCAGAAGAGGGCATCAGATCCCCTGGGACTAGAATTACAAACGGTTGGAAACTGCCACAGGGGTGCCGGAAATTGGACCTCTGAAAGACAGCAAGTATTCTTAGCTGAGCCATTTATCCAGCTCTGTTTTTTTATATTAAAAAAAAAAAATCTTCTGGAAACATGTTTTGGATTTAGTTTTGTTTTGTTTTTGGTGTGTGTGTGTGTGTGTGTGTGTGTGTGTGTGTGTGTGTATACGAGTACTTGCCTGAATGTATGTATGTGCACCATATGGTGGCAGTTTAGTGTCCTTGGAGGTCAGAAGAGTGTATGTGATCCCTGTTATAGCTGGAACTGAAGTTATAGATGGTTTTGAACAACTATGTGAGTGTTAGAAATTGAACCGTGGTACTCTGCAGGGGGCAGCTCTTAACAACTGAGTCATTTGTGCAGTATTTTTTAATTTTTTAAAACTAAGAAAAAAGAAGGTGGTAGTTAGAGGTTCACAGAAAACCTGAGAAATTCTTTAATGCCAGAACACATTCCTGGTTCTTATTCATTTTCTTTGTGACTTTGGAGACATAATTGAGTAACCATTTCTTTTTGTTAAATTTGCCCCTCTTGAGAAGCTCTCTTCAAACTGTTTTGATTGCACATCCTATCAGGAAAAAAAATAATCCATTAGCTCAAGAAATGTTGGCCCATAGTTCAACCGTGGCATGGCTGTTATTGGAGAACTGGCTGCAGTTATCTGTGTAAGACCTATAAAAGACTGGGCCTGTCCACATTTTATTGCAAATGGGGGTGTGTGAAGCCTCCACCCCTCCCTGAGGGACTGTTGGCAGTTAATGATTCTTTGGGGTGGTGGTATTTTCTTTAGTGATATAGCCATTGCCACTCATCTTTGGGAAAAAAGAACCCCCCCCCTCAAAAAAACAACCTACGATTAAACTCAATGGGTCACCCTCAAAGAAAAAAAAAAAAAAACCATGAAAGTGGAGCGGGGATTTGCTGGGCAGACGGTTTCAGTGGGAGATGGAGGGGGATAAGAGAAGGGCATGGGGTGACAACAAGGAATTTCAGAAGGATTAGACGAAGGCAGAGTAACCATTACTCTGTTCTCATTAATATTTTTAGTTGAGACCATGTGACAGACTAAATTGTCCTCATTATGTGACAGATAAATAAGAGAGGTGTCTGCAGTGCTGTTAACTCATGTTTGTACTTTGTATTGGCTTTATCTTCTGATCTCATTAAGGAAGTATTTTTGTCATTAAATTCTTCCTGTCAAATTTAATCTGACAAAAACTTCAATTACCAACCTCATAAACCATACAACCTGCTACATGTAAATGTCTTATGCCCCAATACCTAAAAATGAAAAATGAGTTACACTAATGCCATTAATTTCTCCAAATGCTGGGGGTCCAGGGGCTTCTTACTCCATTCCTGGTTACTTGAGAGCTGTTAAGTTTTAGTAAAGCTTGATGTGTGGCTATTTTAGCTCAAAAGAAACTTAGAATATCTTCTTGGTGGTCATAAAGTTGACCTTGCCTATGCACCAGGTACATATGGTGCCTAGCAATGGCTGATCTTTCCATGTATCTGACTTTCAACATAGGGAAACCTGGAAGTAGATTATATAAGTCCCATACACATTATGGGTTATTCAATAAAAAAAGAACAAAATGCCTCTAAGAAAAAACGTCTTGGCATCTCTCAGCCGAACCTTGGTGGCCCACGCCTTTAATCCCAGCACTCAGGAGGCAGAGGCTGGAGGATCTCTGGGAGTTTGAGGCTAGCCTGATCAACAGAGCTAGTTCCAGGACAGGCTCCAAAGCCACAGAGAAACCCTGTCTTGAAAAACCAAAAAAAAAAAAAAAAAAAAAAAAAAAGAAAGAAAGAAAGAAAGAAAAGAAAAAAACATCTTGGCATCTTTCTATTGTGCTACAGGACTTGAGAGAATCTAGATGATACAGATGGTCCCCAAACCAGGGCATCTGATTCTGCGCAGAAGCCTTGAGTTTCTAGTTTTCCTTTTGTCGTTGTTAGTTTCTTTTGGTTGGTTGGTTGGTTGGTTTGTTTTGGTCTCTTGTGACTTTGTTTTAGTGAAAGGGCTCTGAACCCAGGGGTTTTCACTTGTTAGCCAACCACAGTGGCCTTAAGCACTTCAGTAATTACCACTGGGCTACATCCTCAACCCCCATCGCTCCTTCTGAATACAGCCCCTTTCCTACTGGGGTCAGTCCCAGGATGCATGGGGAAGCCACTGTTGGAATTATGAGCCAAGTTACCCAGGCAGGCCTCAGATGCACTCAGAGCGTTCCTCTCTGAATTCTCTTTCCCATCTAAGCACATCTAAGTTATTTTTTAGCCAATTTGCTGCAGTAGAAACTAGCTCCAGGTTCCCACGATGGAGCACAGCCCGGGGATCACAGGAGCAGCCTCCTGAGAGCCTGAGGCAGCAGCCAGCAGTCTCCAGCCCCCTGTCCCTCCCCCCCCCCCAGCACAGGAGCCTTCGATGGGAATGAGTCAATGCCAGGAATGTACTAAATTCTCCTCTGAGTCTCAAATTAGTGACCCTCAGCAGCAATGAGTGCTAGGGCTCCTGTCCCACCCACCCCGTGTGCAGTAAGTACAGTGCTGTGACCAGTGGGAACAGACCCAAGGAAAGAGCGGACCAGCTTGACCTCATCAGGGATTCCCAGAACCAGCTACACAACTCAACAACGCTTTAAGACCCCTGCCACCCGTTGTTGTCTGCCTTCATTGGGTATCATCTCTTCAAGCTGAAGCTTAAAAAAAAAAGGAAAAGAAACATGCAATCAAGAACCTATTGTCTTAGTTACTTTGCTGTTGTTGTGATAAAATACGCTAACAAAAGGCACTTGCTGGACAAGGGTATCTTTTGTCTCACGGTTCCAAAGGGGTGTGGTCTGTCACAGCAGGGAAGGCATGGGGGGCAGGAGCATAGGGTAGCCTATCACATTGGATTGACAGTCAGGGAACAGGGACAGATATAAAAAGGCACCTATAAAAGCTCAATGCCGTGATGGTGCACGCCTTTACTCCCAGCACTCGGGCGGCAGAGGCTGGCGGATCTTTGTGAGTTCCAGGCCAACCTGGTCTACAGAGCTAGTTCCAGGACAGGCACCAAAGCTACAGAGAAACCCGCCCCCGTAGTTCACTCCTTCCAGCAAGGCTCTAGCTCCTGAAAGTTCCACACTGCTGGGGCCAACCCTTGTTCAAACACATAAACCTACTGGGGACACGTGACCTTTAAATCTCATAGCAGCTATGCTTTCAATTCTTCAAGAAGTGTGTAACCGAGAGGGCTGGAGATACAGTTCAGTGGTACAACACTGACCTAGCAGGCACCAGACTCTAGCTTCAGTCTTTAGCCCATCCAGAAGCAAAGAACAAACGCTAAGTGACTCAGAGGAAAAGAAGCTGTAAGCGCCTAAATAGCTCACATTGACTGCAGCTCGGAAGACACCCAGAGCCGTCAGTGAACAAACACATCGTAAATAATGACTTTCAAAGTAGGGCACTCTTGTACATCATTGCACTTCAAGTATGACGGAGCATATATTAAGTCTTCCTCGTTGCTCCCCATCTCCCATCCACCCTGTTCTTCTCCGCTTGGAAAGATTACAGGACTGTTCATTTTTGTTGAGTTACAAATATGTGGATTCTGGGTGAGTTAGTTTGGTTCGTAAGGGTAATGGTCCAAGAACTAATCCCAGCAGCATGGGAAAAAATGTTAGAGAAGCCTTTTAAATGTCTTCTTTATGCCAGGTGGTGGCCGCACACGCCTCTAAGCCCCAGCACTCGGGAGGGAGGGAGAGGCAGATGGATCTCTGTGAGTTCAAGGCCAACCCGGTCTACAAAGTGAGTTCCAAGACAGTCAAGCTACATAGAGTAACCCTGTCTTGAAAAATCAAAACAAACAAACAAGAAGGCTTCTGTGTTCATGTGACAGAACAGCAGCACCAATTTCAGACACGAAGAACAAGGGGAGAACAGAAAAAAGAGAAAAATGCGCTAGGGCTGAGTAGGAGGGGATGACATGTACCTTCCCCTGGAATTTCTTAGGATGTCTGGAACCTCTTCACCACGAAGGCCTTCCCCTAAGTGTTGAAGCTTGGCATCCAGATTGACATAAATTGTCCAGTCACCTGGTTCTAATTCTGAGACCACATGAGACAAGGACTTCTCTGGGCACAAAAAAACAAAAACAAAAAAATAAAAACTAAAAAACAAAAAACCTAGATACTTCTAAGTCATTAATGTTTTCTTCTGACAGACATTTAGACCCTTCTAAGTCATTGAACATCTTTGTTGAAGTTTCAGGTTCCAAGAATACAGAAATGATCAGTTGCATTTTGAGCCATAATGAACAAGACTCCTTTTCCATAGAGACAAGGTGTCCATGGCTGACTCAGTGCCTGGCATCTTGTGTTTCTTATTTCCTCTTATAATTTCAATTGTTTTAAACAATATAATGAAATAAAACTATTACTGCTTTGAGTCTCATCTTAGAGATCATCTTTCACTTTAAGGGGGGGGGAACTGGGGTGGTAGCGCACACCTATAATCCCAGTTTAGGCAGGAGGATCAAAGTTTGAGACCAACCTGAGCTATATAGTGAGACCCTGCATAAATGAAAAAGTAAATGAATTACTTAAGTTAGGAGAGAAAAAAAGTGATATTTTACTTGAGAAAGGATATAAATATGCCTTTATAAGTGAGTATTTAAAATGTCACCTACAGCCTCCATGAGTTCATGAGTTCCTGTAGAGGGGACCTTCATTTTATAACCACAAGTAATTCAGTGTAATTTAAATAATAAATGTGCATGACTTAAGGTCTTGGGGTGTCATGCCAACAAACTAATGTCACAGAGACTCAAAACTTACTGTTTCTTAGATCAATTCCCAGATGGCAGAGTTTTTGTCACCTACTCTTTTATTTTCATCACAACTTCGTAACGTCTACAATGGGATTTGAAAGATTATGGCAAAGCTACATTGCATTTAGTTAAGGATCATATAGGTTTCCATTGGAAGCTACCACTCTCTGTCTGCCTTTAAAATCATAGCCTTATCATTCTGTGGGTTTCTTACTCTGGGAGATCCGCTGCATATCCAGGCCCACACTCACCCTTATTGCTCCTTGTTTCCCCATTTTTCTACTCACAGGTGTTAGAGCAAAATCAATATTCAGTTGACATTACAATGAGCACGCTATTGACAGCTAAGCTGTATAATAAACTATGATGACGCTTCCCGTTTGCACAGTGTCCTGGTGAGTTGTATGTCAACTCGACACAAGCTAGAGTCATTTGGGAAGAGGAAACCTCAGTGGAGAATATGTCCCCCACCAGATTGGCCCAGGCAAGCCAGTGGGGCAGTTTCTTGATTGATGATTGATGAGGGAGGGCCCAGCTCACTGTGGGTGGTGCTGCCTCCCTGGGCAGGTGGTCCTGGGTGTCACAGAAAGCAAACTGAGCAGGCCATGGAGAGCAAGTCAGTAAGTAGTCTCTGTATCAGCTCCTGCCTCCAGGTTCCTTGCCTTAAGTTCCTGCTTAATTTTCCCTCAGTGATGGAGAATGACCTCAGCGATGTTGAACCCTTTCCTCCCCGGGTTGCTTTTGGTCCTGGTGTTCTATCACAGCAATACAAACCTTTGTAGAGTCAATTGTAATAGTGGCATGGCCTGGAGAGACCTTTATGCGCTTACCACTAACACATCTCCACACTGCAGGGCTACAGAAATCTCTCGACCTCTGTGGCCTTGGCATCCTAACAGTTTCATTCATCTTCTAGAAGAATTATAACCTGGAATCTCTTCTCTGCTGGATGAGGAGTGGAAGCTCTTTGGCTGGACGGGGCGACAGAAGGTGTCTTAGTCTTTTGTGAGCCGACTTCCCCGAACAGCTGTTGTCAGTCACGGGTGTTCCAAATTCCCAGGTGCACTCTTGAGGTAAACTAAGTTGCTCCTCAGCTTCACCCACTGTGGCCAAGGAGCCAGCCTTCCTGACTATGCTTGGTAACCTCCCCGCAACCATCCCAGCTGGCCTGCAAAATTTTGTTGCCATGCTATCTGAGTTATTTTATTTGTGTATTCTTACGTGAAATCTACATACCGTCCTGCATGCCCTATTTAAAAAAAAAAAAATCCTCCGAGTCCAGCCTTTCAGTTTTAAGCTGAAAGTTCTTTTCAGTGTTTTACCTAATCAGGGTTATCTTCAACAGCTGTCATTTTTGAGTCCTGACTTATGTATTTTAACTCATTCTAACCAATAATATTAATGAAATCATGGTTAGCTATCATGAGCTATTCTAAAGTACTTTTGCATATGTTTAAAGAATAAATTCAATGTTCTATCAGTAGTTATTATGGAGTGCATTTAGGGAAAAGTACAAAGCCAGCCCAGTGCAGGAGGAAGGTCGGGGCAGCTGAGATGCTCCTCTGTTCTGTTTTAGCAAGTAGCAGATGGGGGCATCCTTTGGCTCTCTCGGCTTCCGTCTCAGGATTTACGGTGCCATCACTTCACCCACCTTGCTTGAGTCTAATGGCCGAGATACTCCCTACTTGAGCTCCAAATAGGGATGCGCCCTGGCGGAAAACTAAGAGAGGCTGCTATTCAGCCCTGCTCCTCTGTCAAGAGCAGCTACCTCGTAAGGAAGCAAGCTTTCCACAGTGAGTTCCACAAGTCTGTTCGATCCACAGTGGTCAAGAAGGGCAGCAGCGAAGTGTGCGTTCCCTCCTTTGTTGTTGAGGGAGGATGGGACCTCTGAGTCACAGACCTTGCGCAGTTTTCCTACCAGAAAGCTGCGCTGTTTGTAGACTACAGAATCCATTTGTAAATACAGTTTGTTCCAAAGGCATCATTTAAATAGAAATGGCTCGGCGCCGGCATTACTTCAAGCATAGGAATTCTCACGTCGTTTGTCCTCACCAACAAATTCCACAGGACCAAATTTAGCTGGGTGAGACCAGTACGCTGCTGAAAATATATCCCCTGCTGTTTTATTTGGTATTGTTTAATAAAAGAGGAACAGATGCCAAACCACACACACACAAAAAAAAAGATTAGGTTTTTGAAACGACAAAGGTCAGTATTTACAGTCAGAGTAAAAGACATTTAAAAAAAAATCATTGAAGTCGAATATTGGATTTTTATAGAACTTAACTGATGATATATTTTGCAGTACATATTTGCATGTAATAAACATTTAAATTTATTTCATAACTCAACCTAACTTCAAATAGTATCCTTGTAAGACAGAAACATGAAAGTACTCCTTTGCTTCTCCATATCGTTGTGCTGTTTTAACGCATGGCTTTAGCATATCTTGATACTATGATACATCGCTACTCCTCTGAAATAAATTATTTGTGTTTTTACTATCAATGACACTTCCATCATTTGCATAGATCTTTTCCTGAGGTTATATCTTGCCTAAAAATTCCATTAACATTTCTTATACTACAGACAACTTATGGTGAATTTGTTAAACTTTTCTTGGAAATTTTTAAATTTTTACTTTGAATTTTGAAGCATATTTTTATTGAGTGTAGAAGCTAACAGTAGACAGTCTTTCCCGTTTCTTTTTTAAAGGTGATGGTCCATTATGACAGTTCAAATGCAAAGGGTCTGAAAAGGTCCCTAAAAGGGTCCTCTCTCTGGAGGGCCTTCTCCGTCTGCTTTTGAGATTTCCTTTGCTGTTGGCTTTGACCTTGGATGCTTTCCTTAAGTGTTACTCTGCTTGGCTTGTTCATCCCTTTGACCGTCTTCGTTAAAGATGGAGGATTTCATTTGATTACTTCTTCAAGTATTTTATCTCCCTCCTCCCAAGTCATTTCTTTCTCACTTTATTACTCCTGTGCAATCTGCTCGCGTCGGCATATGAGGTCTGCCATGCACGGACACGCTGCACATTCTTTCTAGTCTCCTGTCCCTTTTTTCAGGTAGTTGCCTTGTTAAAGTGTCCTCAACTGGACTTATCTTTTCTCTCCTATGATTTGATGAGCCACTCAGTGGCATTCATTTCAGACATTGGACTTTTCATCCTTCCGTGTTTTAGCTGCTTCCTTTTGTAGCATTGGCTCCTCCCCACATTGCGATTCGCTCCACTTTCTTGTGTCCTGGTGGAGAATGTTTGAAGTAGTTACTCTAATGTTATTATCTGCGAATTTGACGTTTCTTTTCCTCCATAAGGTGAGTTCCCAGAATTGAACCCAGGTCACCAGGCTTGGCACTGGCCCTGCCTGCTAATTTTTGTCTAAATGTCTGACATTATAATTCTACTTTATAGTTGCTGGGTTGTATTCCTTTGAATATTTTTGGGGTTTATTCTGGCACAGAGTTAACGTCCTGGACAGTAGTGGATCCTTTCAAGGCTCAATATTAAGTTTCACTATGGTCAGTGAAGACTAGTCTTTGGCCCAGAAATCATTTAGTTGTATAACTATACTGAACTAAATAAGAAGAGTCCCCTTTGGGGAGCGGATCTAGATCTTTCTCCTCTGGTTGGTGGAAATATAAATTATTTGATGCCTGTGTGAACATAGATCAATATTCAGCTAAGCTTCAAAGAGATCCTTCTGCCTCCCTTCCTCTCTCCCTCTCTTCCCGGCCCCCCTGGTGGCTCTAGCATTAACTTTAGCTGGATATCTACACCCATCCCCATCCCAGGCTGACTGAGCTCTTTCCCTGTTCCCTGGACTCCAGCCTGATTCTGCCTTCAGGCCACAAGCTGGGCAATTACAAGGCTCACCTTTCCTTTATCCTCATCTTGTTTCTGTGCTGCCTATTGTGTAATGTCTGAGAATTAGTGTTTCGTTTATTTTATCCAGACTTTGAGCTGTTAAAGGCAGGAGGTTAAATCCATTCCCTGCTTATCCACCAAAGCCAGAAGCAGAAGTATTTTGATCCCCCTACAATGAATGCTTGTGGTTGGAAAAAAAAAAAATAGCGACTTGAAAGAAATTTAGTATCTTCCAAAACTGTTTCAGCAGTTCATCTCCTAGCTTTAAACCACTAATGAAACGTGGTAGCTCCACTCACTTTAATGTATTTTAAGGCTGCTTTGTATTCTTTCTGTCCCTCCTTATACGCTTGTCTTTATGATCACAAGCACAGGGTACTTTTTTCCGTTCTCATATTAACCAAGCATAGGCCACAAAAAGTATGTGATAATGTATAAAACCTGATTTACATATAGCATAAGTATGGCATTGATTTTAAAAAATTTGACATGTATATCTGGTTGCTGTATCTGGTTACTAAGGTTCATTTTTGTTGCTGTGATAAAATACCCTGATAAAAGCAACATTGCTGATAGAGAGATTGCTCAATGTTCTTCCAGAGGACTCAGGTTCAATCCCCAGCACCCATATGACATCTCACAAGTATTTGTAACATCACTGCCAGAGGATCCAATGACTTCTGGCCTCCACTGGCACCACACAAGCATATGGGGCTCAGACATACGGTGCAGGCAAGACTCCCACACACATAAAACTAAGTTAAAACCAACTGATTGTCCAGTGCCAAATGCTCAGCCCTGAAAACATACATACAAATAACATTATACAGACAGAATAGGATGTATTTTGGAATATGTATGTATAGATGAGTACATATATGCATACAATAACAATTAGTGAAAAAAAGAAGATCATGAATTTGATGTTGAGTGAGAGGGGTTATGTGGGAGAGTTTGGAGGGAGGAAAGGGGAGGGAGAAATGTTGTAATTAAAGAATAATCTCAAAACTTAAAAAAAAAATTCACTTAGGGGAAAGGGAAGTCTATTTTCTATTGCAATTCCAGGTTATAGTCTGTCGTTGTGGGGAGGCTAAGGCAGGAGCTTTAAACAGGTAGTCACATCACATCCATAGTCAGGAGCAGAGGTCAAGGAAGACTGACGCTCGCTGCTCGCTCGATGGGTTGGCTCAGAGCTACCCCTTTACTCTTAGGTGGTTTAGTGTGCCCTGATTGGGGTATGTTGCTGCCTTCCATGGGCTGAGGCTTCCTGCATCGCATCAGGCAGCTTATTAAGACAGTCCCCCACAGGCATGCCTGCAGTTGGACCTTCTCATCAGGACTGCTGACTCCCCAGCAACGACACGGAGACTTAGTATTCATTCATGTAAGCTTGGCTGATAGCTTAGGCTTGTTTCTAACTAGTTCCTATAACTTAAAATTAACCCATGTCTGTTAATTTGTGTGCTGTCACGTGGCTCATTACCTCCTCTCTCTCTGTACTGCTCATGCTGCTTCCTCCGTGTCTGACTGGCAACTCTGCCGCCATCTTCTTCCCAGCATTCTCTCTGCCCCGAAAATCCTGCCTAGCTATTGGTCATTTAGCTTTTTATTAAGCCAATCACAGTGACATATCTTCACACAGTGTAAAGAAATACATGGCCACAGGCCAACCCAATGTAGATAATCATTACATAAGAGTGTATTCCCAGGTGACTCTAGGTTGTATCAAATCGACCATGAGAACTAACCATCACAGCCAGAGATGGGTTTTGCCTGCTCTGGATTCCTTTCCCAGTTTCCTAGACAATATGGTTTGGATGTGGTTGAGAAATGCTTTAACTTAAAAACCTGACACATGATTTAGGCTAGAACTTGATGTTGCTGTTTCAAGAACGGGCAAGACTCCCTAATGTAGTGGGTTCTCAACCTTCCTAAAGCTGCAAACTTTGAATACAGTTCCTCATATAGTGACACATCAACCATAAAATTATTTTCATTGCTACTTCACAACTGTAATTTTTTTACTGTTATGATAAATATTTGTTTTCCAATGGCCTTAGGTGACCTCCTGTGAAAGGGTTGTTCGGCTCTAAAGAGGTCTCCAACCCATAGGTTGAGAACCACTATCTCCCTACCAGACTGTGTCTGCTCTGTTTGCTGCTGTGGAGGGCATTGCAGCTGCTGAGTAAAGAGGAAACACATGAAGGCATCGCAGGGAATGTGAAGACAGAGACTGAAAAACATTGCCCGATTGCATGGCTTCCCCTCTTAGATTCAGCTGCCTAGATTTGCTTTTAGATTTCCCAAGAGACCATAATTTTCCAATTTTGCTTAAATATGTACAAATTGGACTTTTATTGCTGATGGGCTCAGGAAACCTTTAACTTTGAACATCAGTGGACAGGTGGAATGTAAGGGTAAAGTGCCAGTTGGGACAAGTGGCAAGCACTGTTTCCCCTCAACCTGGGGCCACCACGATGTGCAAGAAGGAAGGAGGTGGGAGGGAACAAGCTGAGCAGTGTCTTAGGGCAAGCACCAGGCAAAACCCAAGTCTGCAATGCTGGCATGCTAATGCTAGACATCCCTCTCCTCCAGATTCCCATCGCTTCTAGGCGCTGCCAAATGCTCCTCGGGGGAAATCAGACAATGGCAGAGACCTTCATGCTGACTCAAACACAGACCCAAATTCCCCTTTCTGTGTCCTCGGTAGCATGACACTCCAGACACTGTAGGTGGCCGAGTGGCCATTCCACATCTGCCAGTGTATCTGCTCTCTTGTCCCTTTGGAAGTTCAGTCCATTCCTCCAGCGTCTCAGCTCTGCCCTGAGCAGTGACAGGCGCTGAGCATCAAGGTGACTTGAAGAGGGGAACATGTCACTCCATTTTCATACTGATGTATTCGTTAGAAAAGAGCTTTGTTGCCCTGTCTCTACCCCCATCCCCATCTCCTGGTTGTCCTTTGGTAGAGATGCGAACTGCTGAAGAAATTCCTTGGACTATTTCTAGAAAAGTCTCTGGGTTAAGGCAGTGGTGCCGAAGTTCTCCTACTTCTGATCTGCCCCCGAGGTGTTTCATGAAATTAAAATAAGGAGAAATCACCTTTCCTTTTGTAAAATGCACGTAGGTGCTCAGAAGAGTACAGGGTTACATACAAACACACACACACCACACACACACACACACACACACGTCAATGCAAAGACAGACTGATGTTCTTTACTGTGTCAAGTGCTCTGCCAAGTTGAAAGATGTGGTAAGGACCACATAGTGATGGTGTGTTAGAGTGTGGTGAAGCATGTGGGCTTTTGTTCTATGTTTTGTTTTAGTTAGATGGGGTCTCATTACACAACCTGACCGGCCTGGGACATGTGTGGGTAAGCGAATGCCAAAGCACATACGCGAAGGTCAGAGGACCAGTCTGTGGAGTCAGCTCCCCCCTTCCACTTCTGGGGTCAAACTCGAGTTACCACAACTGTGCTGAAGCACTTTCATCCACTGAGCTGTCTTGTCAGCCCTAAAATATGTTTTTAAAGTAAACCTTAGGCCCAGGATGACGGCTCAGTGGGAAAGCACCCACAACAGCCGAGTGTGGATCCATTCTACCCATGTAAAAGCAAGGTGTGGCAAGACACATTTAGGACCCCAGAAGCTGAAGCAGGGAGTTCCAGGTTCACAGAGAGTCTGTCTCATAAAATGAGGTGCAGTGTCATTGAGGATTATGTGGGCCAATAGCCTATGCATGCAAATGCTCGCACCTTCATAAACATGCACAGATCACACATGCACATTGGGCACACATACAAGTAAAAAGTATAACTAAGAGAATTACTATTGCCGCATGGTGGTGGTGCACATGTCTAGTCCCAGCACTCAAGGGGCAAAGGCAGGTGGATCTCTGTGAGTTCAAGGCCAGTCTGGTCTACAGAGCTAGTTCCAGGACAGCCAGGGCTACACAGAGAAACCCTGCCTTGAAAAATCGTAACAAGCAATCAAGCGAGCAAACAAAAGAGGGAAGGTGGATGGATATAGCCAACACGAGGAACCAAGTGACAGTGAGGTCCGCCCTCCTCAGCCAGCCAGAGCACTGGCTTGCTCTGCCTACTAAGGGAGATCAGGCAGATCAGGCCTCTCTCTTCTGCCCCACCCTGAGGAATGGCCCAGTGACATTGCAGGCCTTTCTTGTCCCTGATAACTGTGAGTCAAGGCGCCATGTTGACCAAGTGGGTCAGATAAAGGACTGCAAAGCTATTGTGTGAATCACCTGCAGAGGACACAGCCAACATTCCTAGGTATGTCTGCAAGGATGGTGAGAGGCTAGGTGCCAGATGAGAGACGCTACCACAGTGAGAGGCCAGAAGTTTCTAGCAGGAGGACTTGGATTAAATCCCTTCCTACACAGCAGGGCACACACTGCCACACAACAGAGGGCTCAAAACTCTCCAGCTGGCTTTTAAGGCAGGATAGCATTTATCACAGCAAAGTTGCTTTCCTGTAACTCAGTGTTAGGTCGGTTCATACATTTTGCTGGTTCTTTCTTTAAAACAAATTCTAGAAAATCCAAGTCATTATCCTTCTAAATAATACACTCTATCTCCCAAATCATTAAAAGTTTCACCTGACACATATCCATAAAATTATGACACCAAGGACTTGAAAACAAAAACAAATAGCAAAATGAGTTGAAGGAAGAAACCAGCTTTATTTGATGACAAAGTAAGGATACTTTGTCTCTGAACAATAACATAAAAAAGAAAAGAAAGCGGGCGGGGAGGGGGGCAGTTAGAATGCATATATCCCATCTGGTGCTGATACCTTGACAGTTCCTACTAGGGCTTATTTACAGAAACAGGATTTTGCTATGGGAGGTGGCGCACAGCTTTAATCCTAGCCAAATCCAGAGCAAAGATATCTCCCTGAGTTCAAGGCTAGCCTGTTTGATCTGCCTAGCAAGCTCTAGGCTAGCCAGGGCTACATAGTAAGACCCCAAGACAATGTCTCAAAAACAAAATAAATAAAAACAAACAAAAACTAGGATCTCAATATAACTTTTTAGAAATTCATCTGTGTGTAAGACCTAGCTGAATGTAAATCTGTGTGTGTGTATGTATGTATAGGTCTATCTTCTATAGTTTCTTTTTGCATTTGTATTTAGAGATTTAAGGCAGAATTCCTGACAGCTTTTGTAAAGCCCCTGTTGTTCCAGTTTGTAAAAATGGCTGCCTAGGTGGGGATGAATGAGGGTCAGGTGGGCAGGACACAATCCCCAGCACAGCTCCATAATGGACCCACCTGCTGGGAGGGCCCAGCTGGGCCTACCCAGGTTTGGTTCTATCATAGTTTGGGGCCCTTGCCTCTCACAGGGTAAGAGGAGCCAGCCTTGTAGTCCTGAAGGAGCCAGGCCTGGGGCCCTAAAGAGAGCTCTTTGACATCCACATGCCCTGCTCCAGAAACTTTCTGCCAAATCCTGGCATATGACTGGGCACCTGCTCAGTTCACAGTTGGACTCCACTGCTTGCCCTGGAACCTAGCCCCAAACCACAACTGCCTGGCATAGAGCTGCCATCTGCCTCCTCCTTGACAGAACTCTCTCTCTGTCTCTCTGTCTCTGTCTCTTTGTCTCCCTCCCCCCCTCTCTCTCCCCCCAGAGGGCTGGAACTTGTCACCACATTCTTACCTCAGCTGCGTCCAGGGACTTGAATCTACCCTGATGGCCCAGACATGTTCCACCTCTGGGTAGCCACCTGCCTATTGTAGATACTTCATTGACAAGAAGCCCCTACCTCTCTGATAACACAGCCTGCACATTTAGATCTAAGTGTGGACCCATCAAACCCTCTGAGTGGTCACCCTGTAGGTTCCTAGCTTCCCCTTCTTAGAAGCCAGCTAGCGTGGTCCTATTCTTTCCTTACTTGCTCACTCTACTAGGATGTTATGAAGCCCCAGGGTCAAGAAGATGGTTTAGGGGCAAAGGAGATTGCTGGCAAGCCCACAACCTGAGCTCAATCCCTGAAACTCACATGGTGGTAAGAGAAGTGATTTCCAAAAGACGTTCCCTGACTTCCGCACCTGTGGGGTGGCTGTGCTCCCCACCCCACAATCAATAAATAAGTAATAGAAAGTTTTTCTAAGGTGATGAGAGTAAGTGGGACCCTCATCTTAGTCTGTTTGGAAGCTGTGTCCAGACCCGCTGACAGCAACAGGTGTTTGCAGCGCAGTGACTGGGAAGGAGCTGTCCCTCTACACACAAGCAGAATCTGGGAGGGTTCCAAAAGGCCAAATGTCACCACGCTGCCTGGAAATGAGCAGTTTGCTGCTTCACCTAGTCATGCAGTTATAGGAAAATAAAATGTATATATCGTTTTATATCGCAGTTCTTATGTTCCCCCTGTCCAGCAAGGCTTGGCCCTGAAAACCTGACTGACTCAATAAGGGAATGAAGAAAAAGGACAGACACACGGACAAGCTGGGATTTGAAGCTCAGCACCTTTATTGTGTGCAGCATGGGGTGGAGGTGGGGATGTCTGCTCTTCAGGGAGGGTGTCTCAGTTAGAGGTACTATTGCTGCAATGGAACACCATGACTAAAGGAACTGGCGGGGGGAGGGCTTATTTGGCTTAAGCTTTCATATCATAGTTCATCTTCAAAGGAAGTCAGGACTGAAACTCAACTAGGGCAGGAACCTGGAGGCAGGATCTGATACAGAGGGCATGGAGGCGGGCTGCTGCTTACTGGCTTGCTCCCCATGGCTTGCTCAGCCAGGACCACCAGCCCAGGGTGGCACCACCCACAAAGGGCTGGGCCCTCCCACATCAATAACTAATTAAGAAAATCCCTATTGCCAGATCTTTTGGAGGCTTTTTTTTTTTTTTCCAATTGAGGTTCCCTCCTTTCAGAAAACTCTAGCTTATGTTAAAGTTGATATAAAACTATTCAGTACAGAGGGAATGTCTGAGAAAGAGTTGAACTCTTTCCTGACCCCAAGGGACACTTTGAAAGAGACAAACACTTACACAAATAAATCTAAGGTTGGGAGCAGGTGAGATGTTGGGGTTGCATCAGCCAATTCTGTCCTGTTTCCAGGTGTCCCCAGCAAGCAGCAGGGCTGTGCACAAGGAATTGTGTTCTTTGGGAGTTTTTAGGAGAGTGTCAGGCCTAGGTTGTGGTGCACATGCTTCCCCAGGTTGAGGGGGTCCCAGAGAATACCAACCAGCAAGAGAGCCACAGGTGGTGAATAACACGTGTGCATTTATCCACCTGGATTAAAAAAATAGACATCTGCTAACTGAATACAGCTATGGGAAGTGATTCTGCAGTGCCTGCCTGGTCCAGAGCGGGCACTCAGTGTGCATTCATAGCTCCCACCCGCTGGAGGCTCCTGAAATGTGTAACATGGAGAAACGTGTCCCCTGGGGTTGGTAGATGCCATATGGGAGGTGCAGGGCTTCTTTGTATAAAATGAAAATATGCCCTCCCCCCCTGCTGCCCCAGTGTCTCTGAAGGGACTTTGAAAAGCTATCACCACATGGAGGGGAAATGGTTGTTGGGTTTTCAATTCCTTCACTTGACTCTGCCTTTCAGGAAAGTGTTCCGGTGGGAATCAAAGAGAAAGGAGCATGGACCAGCAGATCCAGAGCCAGGGTGTGCCAATCAAGCACCGATGGCACGATGTGGCTTTGTTCTCAGAGCGCTTGAAGGAACTCTGTTAGCAGGGTACCTCTTCTGTAACAGGAGTTATGAGTAGATGGGTATTTATTTTCACATAGCGAGTAAAAGGCTGAGATAAAATTAAAACAAAAACAAAAACAAAAAAACCGCAAGCCACCCAACTTAAGACAGTGAGACAGAGTAGAAACAAACTGCAATTATAAAGAATACACCTATCTGATTTTAAATATGCCAAAAAAAACTAAACACAATAGGAAAAAAATCCATAGTTCAGGCTAAGGAGGAAGCTGGGCAGTAACTATGGACATTGGAGGGTTTTTGTTTGTTTGTTTGTTTTGTTTTTAATGCACTGACATCCTAACTTACCATTTGGCCAAGTGTTTTGGGGGTGAGAAATGCTTAGATTAACCTGTCATGTATCTCTTTGCTCTGGGCCTGCAAGAACACAGGCACAGCCATGGTTGGCTGAAGTTTGGCTGGATTGAGGCACCAGGTAGCAGGCAGTGCCAAGCTAAGGACAGGAAAGAGTGCAGACTGTGGCCTGTTGTAGCTTAGAACCCTGATGCTGGGAAGCCACAGAAACAGAGGTCTGATCATGTGGACAGAGATCACAGGAGAAGTTCCAGCAGGAATATGTAGAAGGGAGTTCATTATTAAACAGAAAAAAAAAATAACTTGAAAGCAAATTTTGATAATCTTAATAATCCATTTGTGCCATCATAACAAAATGCCTTTGACTAGGAGGTTTACAGGACAGAAACTGTTTTCTCAGTTCTGGAGACTGGGAAATCTAAGATCAGAGCACCAACAGACTCAGAATCTGGTAGAGTCCTCTTCTGGTCCATGAAGTATCCCTCTCTGGAGTTTCCTTTGTAACTGCTCCCTTTCATCTCCTATAGACCTCCATCCATCTCCTATAGGACTCTATCTCCTATAGACCTCCATCCATCTCCTATAGACCTCCATTCATCGCCTATAGGACTCTATCTCCTATAGTCCTCCATTCATCTCCTATAGACCTCCATTCATCGCCTATAGACATCAATTCATCTGCTATAGACCTCCATCCATCTCCTATAGGATTCTATCTCCTATAGACCTCCATTCATCTGCTATAGACCTCTATCCATCTCCTACAGACCTCCATCCATCTCCTATAGACCTCCATTCATCGTCTATAGGGCTCTACCTCCTATAGACCTCCATCCATCTCCTATAGACCTCCATCCATCTCCTATAGGACTCTATCTCCTATAGGCCTCCATCCATCTCCTATAGACATCCGTTCATCTTCTATAGACCTCTTCACCTCCTATAGACCTCCATCCATCTCCTATAGACCTCCATTCATCGCCTATAGGACTCTATCTCCTACTGTCAGTACTATCATTAGGACTTCAACACACAGAAGTGGGGGACATAGCCATTCCTCTCATTGCACTAATGCTTTCAGATTAGAACAGATCACTACTTAGATAATAGCATTTTTAAAGAGTTATTTTATTACTCATGTGTCTGTGTCTATGTGAGTACATGCATATATTCATGCAGGTGCCATTGGAAGCAAGAAGGGGGTCACAGATGCCTTGGAGGTGGAGTTACAGGCAGTTGGGCGCTGCCCAACATGAGTGCTAGAAACTGAACTCCAGCTCTGCATGAGCAATAAGCAAGCACCCTTAACCACTGGATCACCTCTCCAGCCCCCCCCCCATAATAGCATTTAAGAGTCTACTCATTTTTACATCATTACATTGCCTAAGATTGCCTGTGCATAGGGACTGCAGAAGGAGGCAAAGGCCTTTTGCAGAACGGATTTACACCACTGAGCTCACTATGGCCCTACACACCCCTCAGAACTACTGAGTCAAAATCTCTGTGGGCAGATCTTGGAAATCTGGATATTCTTAAAGCTGGTAAATATAGTGATTTGGGAGACCATTAACCCACAGTACGAAGGACCAAACTGCCTGACCCTTAATCTCTATCCAGGCACTGAAAAGCACATTGAATTGGGAACCTACACTTAGTTTAAAAGTATGCTGCTTAGCTTCAAGCATCTCATTCCCTCTCCAGCGGCTTTAGTTTCTTTATTTGCAGCATGACAATCTTACCCAGTCATAAAGGTGACCAGGCAAAGAGCACCTTTGCATAGTAAACTCTAAATAATTATTTAAATGTTTATTATCATCATGACTATTCATTGCTCTGGTATTAGATGTCCCCAACCATGGCTGCCATCCTGTCGCATCACCTCCCTAAAGCTGGGCCTTTTCCCTTCAGTTCATACCACTCATGACACAGTTTTCATGTTGGCCCCGTCATGCAGTTCAAAATCCTGAGTGAAATCATCTCTTTTAATTACCAAGGCCTGATTGAAATGGGGAGTGTGGTGGCGGCAGAGGATGGGGATTAGAATTGGAATGGAAAAGATATGTAAAAATTATTATAACTCAGCAAACATGCCCAGACATCCTTCTTGTACTGGGGAGCATCAGGCAACCAAGCCAGGGCACAGACACTCCATCAGAAACCTGTGCAGAGGTGGGCAGGGTTTCTGTTAGAGCCACAATTGCACAGCCCCAAGGAGGAATAAGGGCACAATATTAAAAGGGTAGACATTGGTATATAGACTCTATATTACAAAAAAGTAACCCTAACTATAAACCTAAATAAAAGGGGGGCTGTTTGGTGAGAGCAAGTGTACCCTCAAAAAGGGAAAAAGAAAAGGAGAAAATAGTAATGGAGGGTGAAAATGATCTCTGTATATTATTATAAATATGTGGAAAATGTCATAATGAAGATCATTATTTTGTACATATATATGTTAACTAAAATACCTAAAAATGGAGATGTTGAGCTATGTAGGTCAAAAAATTTCTCTAGATTTATAGTACTTTAATAACAGAATTCAATGTAAATTCAAAGGCTAAAAGTACATATGCTTTTTAACATACAAAGATATTTGTTGGTAGATATTTTCACTGGTGGAAACATCTTTCATTTAAAAATATTTATTTTTATTTATGGATGTGTGTGTGCTTGTTTGTCTGTATGAGCACCCCATGTGTGCAAATGCTCGTCCCTTTGAGCGGAGTTCAGGTAATTACAAGTGTTCTGTGTGGGAGCTGGGACCTTAACTTGCTGCGAGAGTAGCAAGTACTCTAATATGGAACCACTTCTCCAGTCCCATTTGGCTTTTTTCAAATAATGTTTTTACTTTAGAGTAGTTTCATGCTTACAGAAATGTTGTGAAACACTATACAAGCCTCCCTCCTCCCTTAGTTCCCTTGCCCCAGCCTCACATGTCCATATTCAGTTAATGGTACAATATTGTTAACTGTATAGTTTCTGCATTAATGTCTTGCTCTGCATTAATGCCTGTAATTCAATCGCTTAGCCTGCATTTATTCATCTGGTCTCCTTTAGTTCCCCTCTGGACAGCAATGGTCCTCAGATTTTCCTTGAAGTTGATGACCTTGGCAATTATGAAGGGTACCATGCAGACATTGTCCCTCAGTTGCCCTTGTCTGATGTTATCCCGTGGCCAGGCTGGATAATGGGCTCCGGGAATATAGAGTCAAACCCTGTGTTCATCACCTCACCCAAAAGTAAACATGGCTTTTTACTGTTCTGTTGGCCTAATCACCTGGCCTAAGGGTAGTTGTCAGATTCCCCCGCTATAAAGTAATTCCTGTCTGTTTTCCATGCCGTACTCTTTGGAAGCATGGTAGGCACAGCTCACCATGCTCAAAGTGCACAGGTGGGGAGGAGTGGGGGTTGAGCCCGCTCCTGAAGGGGGCGGTATCTATGTAGATTATTTAGACTACTTTATGATAAGCGCTGTCTTACTTCCGGGTTATACATTAACCCCAACAGCTAACAGTTTTAGTCCCTTTGCTAGTCACAGTGTCTTCATGACCTCCAGCAGCAGCCTCATACTTGTCAGCACCGCTGGCTTGTTATATACAAGGCGTTGTCCTGAACGGAGTGATCACTGATGAGGAAACCATAATATTAAAGTTTCCATTTGTTTTTTCTTTACATGTAATCACCAGGACACTTTGAGGCCCAAGAAAGCCTCCACAGTGAGTGAGTTCTCATCATATCTATCCCCATCACCTACTCTAGGACTCCAAATAGTGTTGATGAAAGCACTGAATGAATCCAGTCAGCTCAGGCCTTTCTGTTCACTGGGGATCCCAGCTTCTCTATTTGCATGCCCCATAAACACTTCGTACTCACAGTGTCCCCTGCAAACTCTTTTCCATCTTCCCCTCACCCTGTCTGGTGTCCCTGTTGCTCTCTCTGTCCCTGTCACTTCCCCCATATTTACCATAGTCACCAGGTCCTCAAGTCCCACAGTTTCAACAACACAGCCCCGTTGACCTCTCTCCGCTCATGCTCTAACCTCGGAGGCAATCCAGGGTAAGGTCTCTGAAGTTAGCCTTCCTGGACTTCAGTTCAGCCCCTTATTAGCTGTGATACCTGGGCAAGGGACTTAATGTGCCTTCACCTTTCACTATTTGGAAATGTGCAAGGTTGTGAGTAATAGAGATAGCTAAAATGGTTCAGACATTGAAGACTAGGTCATCTGAGTCAAGGGTGTCCAGCCTGACTAAGGAGTCCACCATGGACCCTGTGCTCATGACCTCCCCTCCCTTCCTTCCTCCCTTCTGGCTAATTTCCTTTATAGATTTGGAGCTCACACAAGCTTTTCTCTTATGGAGGAAAGATGGCTGCCAGAGAATCAGCCCTACATTGTATCCTCCCAAGAATTCCAGAAGAAAAAGAAATAGTCCCCCCTTTTTATTTCTGGCGAAAAGTTCCATGCTAACTGATCACACTCAGCACTCGGCACATAGGTTCTTGTGTACACTCAGCACATGGGTTTGAGTGCATACAAGCACATATAAGTATGTGAGAGGGATGTCACTTAGTGGGACATGGAAGGTCTTCCTCGGTAAAGATGTAGAACAGCAACAATCCCTTCTGGACAAGTGTTCACGTTTGTAGTCACCTCCACAATGGTTCCCCCCTGCCTGGCTGTCCTTCAGCTACTTAAAACACACATTGTTGTGGGGAAGAAGCTTCTAGAATGCAGTTCCTTTATCATAAAATACGAGCTTCCTCAAGAAATGATTAACTCTTGCTCAGGGTTAGGTCCTAGATCCTGGCCCAGTATCTGGCACAAGTGGAGAGCTGGGCAATCTGTGGGATGAATGACGTCATGTGTGTGAGGACACATGTGATGAGTCACACTCCAGACGGCGACAGGAGCCCAGGAGAAGCAGGCACTGAATGAACCCACTGGGCTCCCCGGGGTGGGCCAAGCAGGGTTAGGGTTGGGTAGCATCTTGAAGGAAAGGGTCCCAGGGATTCCAGGTGAACAGGGAGGGCCTGGGAGGGAAAGCCTAGCAGCCAGCTGGAAAAGGGAAGGTGGTCCCCAGACAAGTGCCCGAGGGAACTTGAGGATTGCTCTCATTCTAGCAGAGGAAGAGAGCTCTGGATAATTTAGCGACCCCACAGGCTCACACCCTCCTCAGAACCCTTGCTCTCACAGGCCTCTGGGAGTTGATAATGTTATTCAAGGGTCTCTTTCAGATTCCAGCTCTGCCTCTGGGAGTTGTCTTTGGCCTTGCTAGTTAAAACAGCACCACTCCATACTACCCAGTTACAGCTCCCATATAGGGGCCATCCCTGCCTGAAGTTTTTTACTTGCTTATTTCTTTTCTCTCTTCTCCCATGGAAATGTCCCAACGACTCATTTCCAACCTAACTCTTATCCCTGGGGCTGGCAATGCAGTTCAGTTGTAGATTGCTTGCCTAGCATATACAGGAACCGTGTCTGATCTCTAGTGCAGTGCAAATGCAAAAAATAATTCTTAGTTTAATTATAAATTGTTGATGACAAGGTCTATTTCAGGCAACTTCAAAATTCCAGGCACTATTTATTGACCTTTTACTGTGTTTGAAGCCCTCACTGGTCTCCAAGCTGAGTAGAGTTAAAAGACTGGGCTTGGGCCCCTTAGGAAGCACATCTCCTTGGGGGAGGCAGAAGCCAGGCCATAGCGGAGTCTAACTGAGCTGGGCAACATGCCAGGAGAAATGAAGGGAGCTCAGGGAGGGCAAGGGAGACTAGGGTTGGCCAAAGGATGAAAGAGAAGCAAGGTCATATTTAGTGACTAAAATATAAAACTTCATAGGAAATGCACGTTGCCTGGTTTTGCTTTGTTTCATTCCACTGAAATTATGACAGGTTCTATCTAGTAACCAAATGACTGTAAAAGATCATTCCACCAAGAGACACTGCACATCTGAGCTCAGTGTGGCTATCCATAGTTGCTTTTTTGTCTTTTCAGAAACCAAATATGCTGAAACTCAAGAAGTGAGCACGAATGGCTATCTGTGTGGCTCTTAGGTGACCTCCACACAGTGCAAGCCAATGATACATTTGATGTCCTGCCCCACTGTCTTCCCAGTTAGGAGAAACTTCATCTCTCAGCTCCCCTGGCTGCTCCCTGAGTTCTGACTCTATAAAAATAAAACAAGGAAATATAAATGCTGTCTTCCTATAAACTCTATAAAACGAAACAAGGAAATATAAATGCTGTCTTCCTATAATGAGAAACTGCTCTCCATTTGGAGTTTCATTAGGTCATCTAAACTGCTGACATTTTTTTTAAAAATCATGTTAATCTTATTGCCAATCTTTCTGAAATGAAGATTTTACCATTCAGGAAAAATCTTCATGGTATTGTATCAATGGTAAGAGTTGTGGCCAGTTTATTCTCAAAGAAAAACAAGTAGCATCAGGCTGGAGCTAGCTCAGTGGGTAAAGCATTTCCTACACAAGCATGGTGGCCTGAGTTTGGAATTCAGCAGCCACCCAAAAGCCAAGCATGGTGGTACACGCCTGTGTCCCCAGCACTGAAATGGTAGAAACAGGGAGCAGAGAGGGAAAGCTGGTTAGCCAGCCAGTCTAGCCAAAGCCACAAGCTCCAGGCTCAGTGGGAAATTTTATCTCCAAAAATAAGGTGGAAAGCAAGAGAGGAAGGTACCTGAAGTTGATCTCTGACCTCTACATATAAATGCCTACATATAAACAACACAGAGAGGAGGAGAGAAGGAAGGAAGGAAGGAAGGAACAAACGAATGAACAAATGAAGGAAGGAAGGTAAGGAGAGAAGCAAGTTGCCTTGTAAGTTAGATTTTTAAAGCAAACAAAACCAAAGATTTGGCATAGTGGCATATGCCTGTAATGCTAACAGGGAGATTCAGAAGGAACAGAAGTTCAAGGCTAACTAATCTTGGCTTGTGTAGTGAATTCAAACATAGTCTTAAGACTATGTCTCAGAATTAATAACAGTTATGTAATATGAGTTACAGATGATAGATATACATATAGAGAGTAATGCATGCATGTGTGCATAGATGGTAGGTAGATGGATATAGATAGACAGATATAGATAGACAGACAGACAGACAGACAGACAGATAGACTGACAGATACTACAGAGAATATATTCCCCCAAAAAGGAATCCTTGAGACCCTGGCAAATGGACTATGCTTTTAAAAATGTCTGCTGTTAGGTTCCTGAGTGTCACAAGCTGAAGTTAATTGAAGATGGGTTATATAAAAAAAAAAAAAAAAAGGAAACAAAAGAAAAGAACATAAGGACACTTCACTTTTATAGAATAACTAATCAAGGATCAGGTGGCCATCTAGCACTTACCATATGCTCAAACACAGTCAGAGTTTGCCCAAGCCCAGGACAGTCTGTCCCCAGCTGTACATAGGTGTGTGCCCAAGTTCATTTACAGTTGTTTTTTTTTTTAAACTCAGAACAAATTTCTTGTAGGCATAAGACTTGACATACTCTGTTATGTGCAGGGTAGACTTTTGTGGGCTAGCTCAGGGCGCAGCCAGCATTTGTTGTTCCTATGTTATGCTCAAGTCACCCGGAATTCCCACCTGCTCTATCCCTCTGCCTTGGAGAGAGCGGAAGGACTGGGTGGGAGGGGCAGGGTTCCCGTAATGGACCCCTGGCTCTTCAGTAGCCTCTGAAGGCATGCTCGTGCACCTCTTTGTTCAGCCACAGTTTTTAGGGAAGAGTGCTCCCCTTTGAGTTGGGACCCTCATGAGATTCAAGAAGCTCCCTCTCTTGATTACATTTGCTTTGGGGGTGCTCCAGATGCCTCTCCAGGTTCCATTTCCTCTCCCCAAATATCTCAGCGGAGCAAGAGCTCCACAGGCTGGTTGTGTTCAGAACAGGAGATGATCCCAGGCTACTACGAGAAAAGAACATCTCTGCTGGCTCAGTGGTCCAGGCTGGGCAGCTTTCCCAGCTGGTTCCGTCGGGACAAACCAACCCAGATCTGGAAGCTCTTCAGCTCCTCGTGTCCCGGCAAAGAAGAGTTCGCATCCCCACAACTTCGAGTCATCTCTGCATCTTTGCATCATCTCTCTATCTCTGCATCTCCTCACCTCTGCACCTCCACACTGCTGCATCTCCATACGTGCACACTTCTCAGCATTTCTGCAGGTGACAGGGAGCATGAGCCTCAACACCAGCATAAGATGAACGCTTCAACCTAGAAACCACATGCCCAGCTTTATCATTAATGTTCATGGTCCTTATGGTCAGCCCTCAACATCCTCTTTCAAAGTAACTTCTGGTGCAATTCCAGTGATGGAGCCTCCTTTGGATGTCTGCCTCTCACTCACCCCTACTTCCAAAGAGCCAGGGAGAGAACATGCCGAGTGACCGACTTGGACAGGACAGGACTTTTTGAAATCACATGATCTCCGAGTGCCTGACCATAAGTGGGACTGGTTTGATCCACTGCAGGGATCGCTTTTGGTTGGCAGCAGCAAGTCTGCCCAGAGAACTCTAAAGCGTGATGTGACTTCAGTGCTCTGGGTGAGGGTTAACACACCGAGCTTGCGGCAGGTTGAGAGAGAGCTTTACTCAGTTTGTAAGGCTCTGACACAGGTTCTAGACACCTGTATCTGGGAATGTGGTCCGCTGGGCTCTGGGTCTGGGTTGAGGGGTTCCTTGGACCCTGGCCAGAGGTGATGGGAAGTAACTGGGCCTTAGTCACTGGAAGAATTTCTCATTGACGTAGTTCTGTAAGCCCTGAGTTAGTTTCCTTGAGCGTGGGTTGTTGGAACAGATCAAGACTCCCCCACCCCCATTGGCTTCCTATTTCACTGTGTGGTCCCTGCTGTGGTTATGCAATCTGACTCATGAGGGAGCCAAGAGGGCCCTCAACAGGGGCTGAACTGGGAAGTCTACTTCCAGGCTCTATAACCAGGCTAAATAAACTTGGTTCCTTTGTACATTGCCTGGCATCGTCAATATCATTAAAGAAATGGGAAAAGACTACTGTTTGCCTTATAAATGTAGTTTCTCTCATCATTCCCACAAAATGTGATAGCCTAACAAGGATTTAGCAAGAAGGAGCTAGGTAAAACTACCTGAGAAAGGTAGGTCCTATTCAGGGTGGAAGCTAACCTTCGGGAATTCAAATCTGGGATTAGTTTAGAGTGCAGCGAAAATCAAATCCAGTCCAGGCAGGACCGAGGTCCCAAGAAGACAACTCAAGTGCATTAAGCATTAAGGCTGATGTAAAAACTCTGCAGGCAACAAGAAGCCTTGTATGGGAGGCTGGAGAGATGGCTCCACATTTAAGGAATATACACTGTTCTTGCAGAATGAGAGTCTTATTCCTGGCACTTATTTTTGGGAACCTGCTTTCTCTAGATACTGTTGGGCCACGCCCAACCCCCCACCTTTTTAATAACAATAAGAGGTGGGAATGTTGGGAGCCTGCAGTCTCCTGACTCTGCCTCTGACGATGGGTGGGACGCCCATGGCAATGTCATCACTATGTCAGGCTTTATCTGGCTGTGCAGGGGACCCAGTTACGCATGCGCAAGCCCCCCCTTTTAAAGCAAGTGTGCCAAGCGCACCTCTCTCTTGCTCTTTGCTGCTCTCTCTCTCTCTCTCTCTCTCTCTCTCTCTCTCTCTCTCTCTCTCTCTCTCTCTCTCTCTCCCCTCTCTCAATAAACTCCACATTGGGCGCTGAGTCTCGTGTTTGTGTTTCTTAGGCAATAGCTGCAGCAAAAGAACAACACTTATGGCAGGCAGCTCACTATTATCTGTAACTCCAGTTCCAGGAAATTTTTCTTCCAACCTCCACAGGCATCAGGCATTCACATGCATGCATCTAAAACATTCATATACATACAAATAAAATAAATATTTTTCATTTTTTTCAAGAAGTCTTGAATGACAGAGATAAGGTGAGACTTGAGAGAAGATTCTGTAAGAATCTGTTTGTCCCAGTGCCAGAACTTGGGGGTGCATAGCAAGAAGGTACACCCACCTGTTGACTAGGCTTACATTAGCACTGATGGTATCTGAAGGTCCAGGACAATGTCTGTCATCTAGATAGCTGCGTGCAAGAGGTGGAAAAGGGCCAGCATGTCATCTCTGGCTAAGTTTATCCATCACATGAGAGTCTTTGCTCCTTGTATAAGAAGTACCTCAGTCTAGGCTCTTTCCACTGTAAGTGACAGAAACACAGCTCCAGGGTCTAAAGTAACAAAGAAGTGTACGTCACAGGAAAGGGTGGGAGGCAAAACATTAGGACGGGATGGACCCAGGAACTCACAGGCAATTCAGGATCCATCCCTCCCCATTTCCTCTTTCTCCGGTGTTAGTTTGCAGTCAGTGCCAGCTGCTCAACCCACACAGTAATAAGAAAGCTTCCTGCACCTCTGGCTTTACGTCCACAGTCCTTTACTTCCTCTGTTGATGAAGAGTGCCTTCCCGAAATTTCTAAAATCAAGGTCTGATTTGATTTTTATCTCATGATCTTTCCTTGTACCTGGGGGAATGAGGTGGTCTGAATGGCTACATTCACGGCACACTGAACATCCCCAGCCATTAATATGGATTAACAAATGGTTCTCTATGCAAAATAGTTTATACTATTATCCAAAAAAGGAGGCATGGGTCATAGGCAAGAGAAAACAAACAAACAAAAAACTGGTTACTTCATAGTCTGCCGGGAAAAGCGCCTGACTTGTTTTGGGGGCAGGGACAGGTGTATAGTGGGACAATAGCTGTGTGTGTCTGCTCCCTGGTTACACCAGACAAGGACTCATAAAATCATGTGTGATGAATGTAAGAGAACAATCTTATGAGGGGTTTTGTTTAATTTTTAATTATGTGTATGTGTGAGGTGTGTGCATATGAGTACAGGTGCCTACCGAGTTACAAGAGGGCACCAGATCCCGTGGAGCTGGAGTTAAAGCCATTAGTGAGGCGCTGGAAGAGGCTTCTGGGAACAGAGCTTGGTGCTCTTACCTGTTGAGCAACTTCCCCAGCCCACTCTCAGAAGACCGTGTATTTGTTCACAATCAGTTTCTCTGAGAGCTCGTCTCAAAGAGTGTGTCATTGGATATTGCTTAGTAAATTAGGTTGTTTAATTACAAAGATATCATCATCTCCCTTGCAGGTATGGAAATGTGAAACTTAAGCAACTCTCCCTCTTAATAAAGACTAACCCAGGATCTGGAAAGATGGCTCAGTGAGGAGCACTAGCTGCTCTTCCAGAGGACCTGGATTTGATTCCTGGATTTGAAGCATGTATAAACATGGTGCACAGATAAACATGCAGGCAAAACTAAAAATAAGGTTTTTTAAAACTAATCCAGATTGTTGGTAGGCTGGGCACAGTCCTCTCCAAACCCATTATTTGTTTTATTCTTGCATAATTGGTCTGGTAAATATACCAGGATGGTGCAGAAATTTCTGATTACTTCTTAAGTGATTGAATCATCCATCCAATGAGATAAACAATATCTTAGAAGAAATAGTTCAAGGTTGACATTGTTGGGGCCACTGCAGCCACAGAGATGTATATTTGTGGCTTTAAACCTGTGTTTAAAATCTGGACATTTTGTGAGCTTCTTTTACTATTTGTTTTGTATCTTTGTGTATTTTTAAGTTATATAAAGTACTTATGTTATGAAAATTCTATCCCAAAATTATTAAAAAGAAAAAAATCAAACACTTATCAAAATGCAGCCTTTAAGAAAAGGTATTTTGGAGAGTCACCTGGTAAATAATTAATGCTACCAACCAACACAGTTAACGGGTGGTCTTTTTTATTGGCAATGGGATGTCAGGACCAAATATAGCTCTGCACATGTAACTGTCCCCTGTGGTCTGTTGAGATGCCTAGACACTTATCTTCACACACTTGCAGGCAGGAGGCTGGAATACTTCCCATAGCTAGTACAGGATTTCCACCATAGCTGATGGAAGGAGATAAGAGTTTCCTGAGGAATCCCAGGCCAGTTCAGACCTTTATGAAGGACAGAGATCATATCATAGATGGTTCCCTCTCCTGACACCTCCTAGTCCCCTTCCAGGAAGGAACAATGGCACACCTATAGCAGTGGTGGGCACACCTCTACTTCTTTTATCATCGTTACGATGACGCAATGGGACACTTTAAGTCCTACAGCTGTACTGAAGTTTTGTCAAACAGGTGCTCAAATTTAATGAATATATCCATATTTGAGCAACATTAAAGATAAGAATGTTGTTTAAATTATAAAGTGAGTCATTAGAAGCATAATGTCCTAGATTGTTCTGCTGCTATGACAAACACCATGACCAAAAAGCAACTTGTGGAGGGAGGGGCTTATTACCTCTTACAGCTTATAGTCCATCATCCAGGCAAACAGGGCAGGGACTGAAGGAGAGCATGGAGGAATACTGCTTACTGGCTTGCTTCTATGGTTTGCTCAACCCGCCTTCTTATATAACCCAGGACCACTTAGCCAGAGGTAGTACTGCCCACAGCGCCCCACCTTGATCTTTGATCGTTAATCAGGAACATGCACCCCCAAATGTACCCACTGGTCAATCTGGTGGAGGCAGTTTCTCAGCCGAGGGTCCCTCTCCTAAATGACTCTGGTTTGTCTCAAGGTGACAGCAACTAACCAATGCACATAACTACCCTTCTTAATAAATGTGTTCATTTTTCTTCTTTGAACCTGTACCAAACAAGGGGATTCAGGGCATAGAACTCTCTGTTACAGAGCATTCTATAAGGCTAATTCACAGCATTAAAATTCAGATCTTAGGGCAAACAGAACTTTAACTCACATAGTAGTCTCTGCATGCAGCTGTCAGTTCTAAGAGTTGCCATGTGGCTGTTTTAAGAGTCTTTAATGACACAAATGCCACCCTCCTCATTTCTACAGGCCAAGCAGCTTAGAAATGACCATCTCTGGCTTCTTTACCCTTGTGCTCACTACTTGCTAAATTGAGACCTTATGAGTAACCACAGTAGAATCCTACCTATATCACCTAACCTTTCATGGGCTACCTGACCTCTAAAATTCCAGCCTTAGCTTGAACTATGATAAGTAGCTTTAAGTATAATGGCTGACCTTGATTGCTAAGCTGAGATGAGTTCTAAGATCACTGGGAATAAACAGGACTGGCAGAAGACACAGACTACGAGAGGAGGGGCTAGGAAGTGAGGAGAAGGGGGCAATGACCTTTGTGGCTGCCAAGCCTAGCTGTACTCAAATGAAGCGGTCTGCCATCATGATGGCCTTGTTCAAGTCCAGTGGGTCCGAGGTCACCGCAGGACAATGACTTTCCATTCTCGCTGGCCCCAAGACTTTTTATAATGCTTAGAGTACCATGACAGCAACAAATGCTGCTATTTTTAATAAATGAATTTGTATGCTTTATACAATCAAGAACTGTTTTTTACTGGTAAAATAATTCCTCTGGCCAATTTAGGAAATGGGCATGTTGGAATCACAAGTGTTGAGAAGTGAACACAGATTTTTCTGACTGCCTACGACAAAGACCAGGGATCCAGGGCTACAACTGAACAGCAGTGTGTGACCTGAAGCAGATGAACCAGAGGCCCACATTCACTTCCTAGCACCTGTATCGGGTGGTTCCAATGTAACACCAGGGCATCTGACATCTCTCCTAACCTCCAGGAGCATGCACACGCACACACCCAGATGCACACCACACATACACACACACACATACACACACACACACACACACACACACACACACACACACACACACACCTGAACCACCAAGTGGGTAATCAGTAAAAGCCTTAACAACTGGAGTCTGTTTTAGACTATTTCCTCATGGCATTTAACATCGGGAAGAATCTTAAGCTCACAATCACTTACCTTACAGAACAGCCTGCCACAGGGAGATGCATTGTGATGGCTCCTCTTCACTCTCAACTTGGTTGAGTTTATAATCACCTAGGTGATGGTTAGGTACACCTTTGAGCATGCCTGTGAGGATTAGCTGAGTGGGAAAAGGCTAGCCCAAAGGTGGATTTCATCATCTCAGGGGCCAAGTGCCTGGATGGAATTAAAGGTAGGCAGCAGAGTCACGGCACCCCCCTTGCTTACTTTCCACCTGCCGTGGAGGATGTAGCCAGCCATCTATTCCTGCTAACCACATACTGGTCCCCACCCAAATACTGCATCATTCCCTTAATCCACAAGGCAAGATAACCCTCTCTTCCTTCAAGTTGTTTTTAGCCAGATATCCCATCACAGCAACAAGAGATGCAAGTAGCACAATGTGTGATGGTTAGGATGGTATTTTATAGTTAAACCTGGCTCAGAGAAATGGGGCAACACATCCCGAAAGTCTAGATCCGTCTAGATCATTGCAGCATTTTCTGACTGAAGCATCTCTGTCATTCCCAGTGAACAACTGAATGGAATTCCAGAAATCATATCCAGGTGCATAGTCCAGTTTTGTACATTAATGCTTGAGACCTTAAAAAGAAAGACACAGGTGGAAAATAAGCAGCCTCTACCAGGCTCTACTGTGACAATCCTACTGATTGTCACAGTAGACAACAGAAATTTCACGCTCCATGGTTGGCCTCCTACTCCTCAGAAAGATTCTCTTCGCCAGAGACACATCACAGTGGTCCCATCACATGGTAACATTAAATTTGCTCACCTTAGAAGTGTTTACAAGTTTCCATGTGAGGTGATAGCATGGTTAATCAGAACCCCAGTTATCTCTGCCTCCCCCACATTTGCTAGGCAATTCTATCTCCCAACGTCAGATTCTAGGCATCTATGAAGACTGCGGAGCGCTCCTAGTTACCGAGATGCAGGGCTACATATGAAGGTTCTCCAGCACTACAGGCCCTGAGCCCCCAAATTCCCAAGAATGGATGAGCACTGCAGAACTGTCTTCTGGCTGTGGCAGCGGTGGGATGGACATCTGCTGCTATGCTGTCCCTAGGGTAGAATGACAAGCTTGGACATTCTTACCCTTATACATGATATGTTTTCTGACCATTTTCTCTCTTCCTTTGCTCTCTCTTTTTGTCTGTCTGCTTGATATATATATATATATATATATATATATAAATTCTGTGTACAGACAAAAATGAGTTGCTGGAAACCAACAAAAGGGAAGATAAAGTCATTAGTAAGTTTCTCTCTCTCTCTCTCTCTCTCTCTCTCTCTCTCTCTCTCTCTCTCTCTCTCTACACACACACACACACACACACACACACACACACACACACACACACCCTGGGGACAAAATCAAGATTATAACCAGAGAGGTTTTCTGTATCTTCATATCAACAAACTTCAGTCTGTAAAAAGCCAGAGCCTAAGTATTTAAGCTTTGCGAGTCATACAACCAATATTGGAATTCCTCAGCTCCATCTTGGCAGGAGGAAGCTACTTAGAAAATACCCAAGGGAATGGGCACGCTTTTTATCTGCCATATAACCCATAGCTTAATGACCCCTGTTCTCCATGAGATCCTCAGATAGCATCTTAAGTGCCATATGTCGGGTGTGTTATTTTATCAGCTCTCTCCAGCAACCCTGTTATCCTCATTCCCCCTTGGCTTTTTATGTCTTCATCTAGCTTTGTGCTGCTATAACAAAATGTTAAAGGCTGGGTACCTTTAAAAAAGTTTACTAGAGTTGAGAATATGGCTCAGTCAGTGAAATGCTTGCTGAAAAGCCTGAATTTAGACCCCCCAGAACCTACATTAAAATGTCAGACGTGGATGTTTGCCTGTAATCTCAGTACCAGGGAGACAGAGGCAGGAGGATTCCTGTGGCTTGCTAGCCAGCTACGTGTAGCCAAATTGGTGATCTCTGGGTTCAGTGAGAGACTCTTCTTTCAAACAAATAAGATGGAAAATCTATGAAGACACTCTTGGCCTCTGGCTGTTACACACTCACCTATGTGAACACGTGCACACACACACACACACACACACACGAACGCTCACACAAGGACAAAGTGGTTTATGTGTCTCACAACTCTAGTATCAGGAAATCCCAAACAGCTTTGTATTAGTGTCCAGTGAGGGCCCTCCCTGGCTACGTCCCAACCACAGAAGGTAGAGGAGCAGAGAAGGAGACAACCTCATACGGAAAGGACACAGGACCAGCAAAAGAGTGGGGAAAGGCCCAGCCCCCTCTCACCACAACCACCCTCAAGGGAACTGATCCAGTCCTGGGACAAATGTGTTAATCCCTTCACTAGAACTGTGTTCACATGACCTAATCCCTCCACTGACCTCATCCTTGCACAGTTAAACACATGTTCCACAATAAACTGTTGCTTATGACCTGTCTCCTAACAACAGTATCTAGTTTTCTTTTACATATAAACAATACACACTGAAACAGCACCAGAAACCACTAAAAATATACTTAAATTTCCTGAAAAAATAATAAATGAAAAAATTTTTTTGATAGCGTGCTTCATGGTTTCACCTGTAAAGCCAGCATTAAAAAGACTAAGGTAGCTGTGCAGAGTGTTGCACATTCTTAATCCTAGCACTTGAGAAGCAAAGGCGGGCAGATCTCTGTGAGTCCAAGGCCAACCTGAAATGGCTGAGGAAGGAGCATTGTCCCAAGCCAGCTTGGGCCTCAGAATGGAAGACCCTTATTTAAGCAAGGGAAAGAACTGAGACATAATGTGTTGAGTGTGATGAATTTGAGCACCTTTCTTGTAAATCTATAGTGCCTGTGTGTATGTGGGGGTGAGTAAAGTCTATTTGTGACAGAAAATGGTCCTGGGACAGGAACAGCCAACCCAGAAGAGAGTATCGGGAGGATGGTAACTGTTAGTATTCAGGCATCTGTACTGGCCTGTCCTTGGGGTTCTGACAGGATACGCCCTCAGCTGCATCCACTAAGAGCACCACCTGTGCACATTCACAGTGTTCCCTTTTAAAAGGGCCCTGCCCACCTTCCATCCTTCTCTTTCTCTTCCTCTTTCTATTTCCTCTCCCTCTCTCTCTCCCCCTCTTTCCTCTCTCTTGCTGCCCCTGTCCCAGAGGCCGGTCTCCCACATTCCCTTCCCCACCTTATATGATTCCTTTACCTAATTTAAAAAAAAAAAAAAACAAAAAAAAAAAAAAAACCTCTGCTTGAACCCTGTTGCATGGCATCTTTGTCTCACATGCCGCTTTTCTTAAATTACAACAGTAACATGGAGACAGATGTGTGAATGGACCAGAAATCACCTCCTGAACTTGGCATGCTGTTGCTGTGATGAACACCACAGCCAAGGCTGCTTACGGGACAAGTTCCATCATTGAAGGAAGCCAAGGCAGGAGCCTGAAGACAGGACTGCTTGCTGTCTCACACAGAGTTACCTCAGACCAGGGAGTACAACAGGAACCGTGGGAATGTTCCTTGCTAGCTTATTCACTGGTTTGCTCCCAAGCTCATGTCCAGCCTACTTCCTTATGCATCCCAGGACCACCTATCTAGGAATCGCACGGTCCACAGTGGGCAAAGTGCCTTCATATCAATAATCATCACTCTTTCTCACAGGCGTGGCCATAGGGCATTCTAAATTGGTCAGTCTCCCAGGGGAGGACACTCTCTTCAATGACTCTGCTGCTGACATTATCTAGGACACATAGCAGTGGTCAAAGTGGCCAAGCAAACGCTCAACCACTTAGATAGTCTCCTTAGGAAAACAGGTTGAGGACTGCCCGGGGGTGTGTGAGAAGAAAGAAAGAGCTGATTTCTGGATGCAAGCTCCTTTCCTAAACAACTGCACACATGTGCCCCAAGGGATCACTTGGGAAGGAAAATGCAGACTACTTACTCACAAGCTTGCTGCTGAAAAGAACCAGTTAGAAAGGAAAGAAGCATCAGAGTGCAAGTCTTTGTGTTCCAGCAGCTGAAATCACATCCACGACGAACAGCTACCATCACATCCGAGGAAGATGCTGCTGGTCTCATCTGCCGTGAATGGAGGGAGGTAGGTGGCTATGGTACCACCCTGGGTGGATGCTGCTGATCTGCTCTGTCGCTCTTAGATTTTTGTTTATCTTGTGTGTGTGTGTGTGTGTGTGTGTGTGTGTGTGTGTGTGTGTGTGTGTGTTGTATGTAAAGGCCAAAGGTCAACATTGGGTGTATTCCCTAATCACTCTCCACCTTAATTTTTGAGACAGGGTTGTCTCTCACTGAACCCAGAGCTCATCGATTGGCCTCCATTACCTGGCTAGCTAATCTTCCTGTATCCATGGTCCCAGCACTGGGATTACAGATATGTACTGTCATGCCCACCTTCAGATACTGGGGATCTGAGCTTGGTTCTTCCCGTTTTCCTGGCAAACACTTTGCCGACAGAATAAAGGAGGAAGGGGACCAACCTGGCCCCCAAGCTGTTAGTTTTTAAACACTTCAACTTTTAAATTTCCATTTCAACCGAAAAACGCTGAACCATGACTCAATTCTGTATTTCATATTCCTAGTAACTGATTGGTCAGGATGTCAGTAGCAAGGAGTATCCCAGCAACACCAGCCACAGGTTACACTGTAGAAACTGAAAATGGGTTATGACTCAGGGCTTCCTTGCCTTATCTGGACCACAGACTCCCTGGGCTGGCACAGCTTCTTGTCATACAAATATCCCTGGGACCACTTGCTCACCAATCCCTGTTTGTAAAGTCAGTAATGAGAGCTGTGTTGCTCAGCTGCAGTGCATTTCTCTGTCATTTGAACAGAATCCTATCCAAGCAACCAAAATCTGTACATCAAAGCAGTGTGCAAATTATGTAGCCACAGCTACTTCCATTCTGCAGCAAGCCTTGAGCAATGCCACAGGCTCAGACTGCCTGAGTTAGGGTCCCAAGTAGAACTCTGAGTGATGTAGCTAATCTCTCCTTGTCAATTTGCTGATCTTCAAAACAGAGGTACATGGGAGCTAGGGAGATGGCACTGTCGGTAAAGTATTCCTCACAAGCATGAGGACCTGACTTCGGGTCCCAGCACCTTTGTAAAAAGTTATACAGTGTATACCTGCAACCCCAACAATAAGAAGTCAGAGAAAGAGGGACACAGATCTGGCTGGTTAGCCAGTCAAGCCAAGTTGGTGATTCCAGGTTCAGTAAGAGACCGTTCCTCAAAACATAAGGTGGAGAAGCAACTGAGGAAGACATTCAATGTGGACCTTTGGCCTTCTTATACACATGTACACAGACATGGGTAACACACAGAGAGAGGGGGGGGATATAGTACCTAGACCATAAGGATAGAGTGAGCACTAAATGCACAATATTCAGATACTCATCTAACAAATACATAAATTTTGAGCATCATGTCTGTGACATTTAGTGTGTTGCAGTTACTTGTCTCACTGCTATGATAAAATGCCCTAACAAAGGCAATTTAAGAAAGGGAGGAGGGAGATAGGGAGGGCAAAGGAAGGAAAGAAGGAAGGTAGGAAGGAAGGAAAGAAGGGGGAAGGAAGGATGGAAGGAAGAAAGGAAGGAAGAATGGAAGAAAGGAAGGAAGGAAGGAAGGAAGGAAGGGGAAGAAGGGAGGGAGGAAGGGAGGGAGGGAGGAGGGAAGGAAGGAAGGAAGGGAGGGAGGGAGGAAGGAAGGAAGGAAGAAAGGGAAGGAAGGAAGGAAGAGAGAGGGAGGAAGGAAGGAAGACAGGGAAGGAGGGAGGAAGGAAGGAAAGGAGGGAGAGAGGGAGGGGAAAGGGGAGGGAGAGAGGAAGGGAGAGAGGGAGGAAGGAAGGAAGGAAGGAAGGAAGAAAGGAAGGAAGGAGGAAGGAGGAAGGAAGGAAGGAAGGAAGGAAGGAAGGAAGGAAGGAAGGAAGGAAGGAAGGAAGAGTTTGTTCTAGCCTAGGTGATGTAGTTCACAGTGTCAGGAAGGTATGGTGGTAGCAGAGGAAGGCTGGCTGGTCATAGTTAGGAAGCCCATGGTGACAAGTGCTATTCTCCTCTGCTTCCACCTTCTTATTCAGACTGGTTGGTACCCAAGCCCAGGGAATGGCACCAGCTTGCCTCAAGGTGGCTCTTCACGTCTCAGTTAACCTAATCAAGACGATCCCTCACAGGTGTGCCAAATCTCCTAGGAGATTCCAGATCCTGACAAGTTGGAGATCAACACAAACCTTCACCCAGTTCTTTTGGCTCTAGGGAAAGCAGTCATTAAGAAAACAAAGCTAAGACATGACATTCATAGAGTTTACACTCCAGCCAGCAAGTCAGATGATAAACAAGGAAAGAGTCATATAAATGCCAGGTGTTGGTAAGGGCTGTAGAGAGAGAAGAAAACAAGGTGTAAGAGCAAGGAGTCAGGGAGTGATACTCAGGGTCAGGGAGTGATGCTCAGGGTCAGGGAGTGATACTCAGGGTCAGGGAGTGATACTCAGGGCCAGGGAGTGATACTCAGGGTCAGGGAGTGATACTCAGGGCCAGGGAGTGATGCTCAGGGTCAGGGAGTGATACTCAGGGTCAGGGAGTGATACTCAGGGTCAGGGAGTGATACTCAGGGTCAGGGAGTGATACTCAGGGTCAGGGAGTGATACTCAGGGTCAGGGAGTGATACTCAGGGTCAGGGAGTGATACTCAGGGTCGGAGTGATACTCAGGGTCAGGGAGTGATACTCAGGGTCAGGGAGTGATACTCAGGGTCAGGGAGTGATACTCAGGGTCAGGGAGTGATACTCAGGGTCGGGAGTGATACTCTCAGGGCAATGATACTCATCGGAGTGATACTCAGGGTCAGGGAGTGATACTCAGGGCCAGGGAGTGATAATCAGGGTCAGGGAGTGATACTCAGGGTCAGGGAGTGATACTCAGGGCCAGGGAGTGATGCTCAGGGTCAGGGAGTGATACTCAGGGCCAGGGAGTGATGCTCAGGGTCAGGGAGTGATACTCAGGGTCAGGGTGTGATACTCTCAGGGCCGGGGAATGATACTCAGGGTCAGGGAGTGATACTCAGGGCCATGCAGGGATTTGAGTCATGGAGGTGATATCTGACCCTTGGAGTTCCTCCTGCTATGTAAGGAAGTATTTCATAAATGTTGACATTGTTGCTATTCATTAGATTCATGCTTGCCAAATTTGTTCTTGAAAACCCCCAAGAACAACCGAGAAGGTTGAAATCCTGCTGGGGACATTATAATTATAAGTCCTGCTGGGGACAAAACATTGTTTTGTTCCTGGCTGTCCTGGAACTGGCTCTGTAGGCCAGGCTGGCCTCAAACTCAAAGAGCTGCCTACTTTTGCTTCCTGAGTGCTGGGGTGAAAGGTGTGCACCACCTTTCCCATCCCTGTAATCACTGTAAAGCATAAACCCAGCCATGACATTTGTTCTGCCTACTTGTAAGAGATGTCCCCTTCACTTTCCCCGGCCCTGGCCAATCCTCCATGCTTTTGGCATCTCTGCATAAATACCACTCTCCCTGATGGCTAGCTTGGAATATGTTATCCTCCATCTGCCATCATGCCCTCAAGTCCATATGGTGGAGCCTTTAAAGGGTGAGGACAGGTTGGAGGTCAGTAGGTCACTGGGGTGTGGCCTTTGGAATGGGAATAGGACACTTCTTGTGGGGGCCTTACCAATTCTCAAGGAAGAGCTATTATGAAATAGCAAGATTCATCCTTCCCTTCTCTCTGGCTTCTAGTTCCAATATGTGACTTCTCCCTGCCACACTGGCTCCAGGCATAGTGATGCAGTCCATCATGAGGTCACACTACTGGAGCCCTTGATAAAACCAACAACATGCTTCCAAAACAGGGAACTGAAACTCTTCTGTTATCGCCCAGCCTTGGGTGTTTTGTTATAGCAATGGGATATGGATTGCCCCGTCTTCACAGCACTTGCGTTTCTTCACAGTTTATCTCCTACATAATTATGGTCTAATTTATTCGTTTTTAAAATTCTGCTTCCTTACCAGATTGTACATTCCATGAATACAAGAATGATCTCTGCCTGTTTTGTCCTATCTGTACCCATTCCTTATCTGGTATAAGTATGGAGCAGCAGTTAGAGATGTCTATTCAACTATGCCTGTGGTTAGGCAAAGGCATAACGGGGTCCCTGCATTTCAGCACCTTTGTGGGATACCTCTTCATATTTTTGCCATACATGGTTTGAAGTTCCCATCATGTGAACTGTAGACAAAGATCAAGGACAAACTACACAATAGTCTTTGAAGAAACAGACTGCCACTGGCCAGAGTGAAGAACCGAGCTTACCAGCCTAGGAAAAGCACAGGAAGGGGAGGAGAGACTGGCCCAGAGGTAAATTAATGTCTTGCACAGGTAGGTATTTCTACCTTTCTGCCTGATTTATAACATAATTTGTAAATTATCATATATTCCTTACTTATGGTGTATGCATAAAGGATGCTATAATGTTCAGATTTTAAAAATCATGGTGTGTGTGTGTGTGTGTGACTTTTGGTGTATGCATAAAGGATGCTATAATGTTCAGATTTTAAAAATCATGGGGTGTGTGTGTGTGTGTGTGTGTGTGTGTGTGTGTGTGTGTGTGTGTGTGTGTTTTGCACCTGCAATCTCATACAGAGGAAAGAGCATCAGGCAAAACTGGAACTGGTCACAATAGGTGAAAAAGGAGAACAGACTGTGTATGTTGAATGTTCTCTACCAAGCCAAGATGCTAGGGAGAGATAATAACCACACCATTACCCACTGGGGGGTGAAAACACATGTACTACGGGTGTAACATGAAGAAAAGAGCTTGTATTCACGTGGAGATCAAAGGTTTGTGTTTTGATGTGTTCCTCAAAATGCTGGCACCTTGTGTTTTTGTTTGTTTGATTTTTTTTTTCAAAGCAAGGTCTTTCACTTTTACCCAGAATTCACTGATTCATCTAAGCCCAGTGGTTCTCAACCTTCCAAATGCTGCATCCTTTAATACAGTTCCACATGCCGTGTTGACCCCAACCATAATTTTTTTTCTTGCTCCTTCGTGACCGTAATTTTGCTACTATTATGAATTGTAATGTAAATATCCATGTTTTCCAAGGATCTTATGAAACCCCTGTGAAAGCATTGTTTGACCCCTGAAGAGTTCATGGCTCACAGGTTGAGCACTGCTGATCTAGACTGGCCAGTAAGCCCAGAATCTGTCTTTCTCTGCTTATCGGAGGATTGACGTGAACTCAGACTTGTATAGCAACTGCTGAGGTAACTCCTCAGCCCTAGATTTCATTTCATAGGATATTGTTATCTCAGTCTTGGTCCCAGCCTTCAACACAATGATGAGTCAGCCAGGCAAACCAGCAGACCTATTTGCCTGTTGCTACTCTGGAGCTCCTAAAAGAGAAGAGCTTGGAGAACACGGGATCTGCACAAAATCTTGTCACCTCTGAAAAACAACCCATTTCTAGGGTGAAAAGGTGAGGGAGCCTAGAGCTCAGGCCTCCAGTCACCATGGGAAACTGGCTGGAGTGGAACACTGGGTACCTTCTAGGATAGAGACCAAGGCCAAAAGGCAGGTTACTCACACCAGGGAGGAGAAAGGAGCTTCAATAACTTTGTCATGGCTTCTTTAAGGAAAGTCACTGAGGATCACAGAGCAAGCTGCCAACCTAGAGGAAGTGCCCTGGAGAAGGAACCATGGGAAGCTGTGGGGTACAGGGTACCATGGTGACCAGGGAGGTTCAAAGAAGGACTCAAGTCACGGGTTACACTTCTGGAGTAAGATGAGCTATCTGTCTCCTGTGCCGTAGTGACATGATTGATTTCACACCCTGGAAAGGCATGCTTAGGAAGAGGCCTGGCTGGTTTTGAAATATGAGGTCTTGCTGTGGCCGACTGCATACCTTCAGCTATTTATTTTCTGTGAGCCAATTATATTAAGTGTTCGACATCAATCCAGAAAGGAAAGTGCAGGCCCTGTGCCTTGCAGGTAAGGATTTAGCAAGGAAGAGCGTGGCTGCACCACATCCTGGAGGCCACTTTGGAGGCAGCATACGGAGGAGGTTCCTGCTGCTGCCCTGCCTGCTGGGATCCTGAGCTCTGACTCTGGTGACAAGGAAATACAGAAAGACCCAAGATCCAGCAGCAGAATGAGAAGTATCAACGGCTACCTTACCAGGGCTGCTGATGAGTCACAGTGGCCAAAGTATTAATGGAACTGTAGAAAAAGCCACCAGGACCCTGGCCACAGCCTCAGGTAAGACCCTGCCTCAGATCCACAGGGCAATCTATCTTGATCTTTGCTTTTCTATGATGAGGAACAAACAAAACAAAACAAAAAACAAAAACAAACACCGAAGTTTGTTCCTAGTGTGTTTTAGAGCCCTGTCTTACCCCAGATTGATGTCCCAGTCTCTGAAGGAACACCAGGAGGAGAAACATCTCTTGTTTCTTTTTGTACCAACACATCTTGCCTTGGGAGTTTCCTGAATGTCATCTTAAATTTTCCTCCCAGAACATCCTACAAAACTATGAAGAACGCTAACACACAGACTAGTCCCCCAGAAGGCCGGAGCTCTTAGCCTTCCTTCCAGGTACTTATAGGTAAACCTTCCTTCCTGCTGTCTAACTTATAGGTAAACCTTCATGTGGACTTTAAAGATATTCAAGAAAAATCAGATGAGGGGCCAGCAAGATGGCTCAGGAGGTAGACACTTGCTACGATGTCTGGAGGCCACATGATGGGAAGAGAAAACAAACAGCCGAAAGTTGTCCTCTGACCTCCAAATGTGCACAGTGCAGCAAGAATACACACACACACACACACACACACACACACACACACACTGACACGTAAATTAAATGTGAGGAAATGTTTATTTAAAGTACTATCAAAAAGGGGAGAGGGCAATATAAGTAAGAATTATCAAAAAAAAAATATATATCGGTACAGGAAAAGGCATGCATTTAAACAAGACAGAAGGAAGATGCATGATTCTATTCCCTTTTTCCTACCTCTTTAACTAGACATTTTTTAGTAATACAGAAAAATAGACATATGAAAAAAAAAATGAACACTCATGAATCTCCAACGAATCCTACCATATGCCCTTTTTATCTCTCTGATCCCTCATTTTTTTCCCTGGACTATTTTTATATAAGCTTTCTCTTTCTATAACAAATACCCAAGAGAACAAGCTTGTAAGACGAGGTTTTGTGGGCTCCAAGTCTTTAGAGTTCCGGTTCGTGATGGGTTGGTCCCGGGCCTGGGGTGGTCAGTAGTACATCAAAGGGAAGCACGTGGTAAAGCACAGCTCCTCGCCTCATGGCTGAGAAACAAAACAGAAAAGAGGAAAGGAGAAGGGGTTGGGCTCCCACCATGCTCTCACCCCACGCGTGGGGCCACCTGACCAGGCCCCACCTCTTCTTGTAAGTTCCATGGTGTCCCAGTAGCCTGGCTCGAGCCTAAGCTTTTAACACAAGGGAAACATTTTAGGACCCAAACTATAGCACATTTTAAAGAAATATTCCCAGTGATTTCATGATCCCATCCATAAATACTTCAGATTATATTTATAAAAGTTTTTTCATTTGCATTTTTGACAGAAATTTTCATCCGAGGGGGTATAAAAGGGATTCTTATCAATAAATGATGTATTTGTGAAGCTAAATAAGAGGGGGGAAAAAAACCAACATAGTTTTAAAAAGGAAGAAACTCCCATCCGAAACGGAAGTGAAAGAGGCGCTTTAGGGAGGCCAGGCCTGGGAGCTTCTGGCTTATGGCCCCACCTGCCCGCTTGCTTGACTGCGAGACAAAGGGCCCTGGTGTCTGCTGAGCCCCTAGAAGCTGCCCTTCTCCAACTTCAGGGAGCTTGGGAAAGACCTCTGCTTTCACTTCCTCCCAAAGATTGTGGTGGGCCATCCCCTCGGTTCTGTGAGAGGCTGTGCAGCAGCTAACCAGGGCTGAATGTCACGACTGTGGCCCAAGGTGCTTTCACCATGGCTGCCTGTGCAGCCCGGCCAACCGCCATCCACATAGAAGGTGAGCGTTCAACACCTTCCCAGTAGAGAAAAGCGTTGGATGCAGCCACGTGGGGGCGAGTCCCACTGTCACATTGGAAACACCCTTTCTTCTCTGACTATGTCACTTGGTACCTTTAGGCCTCAGATTGTTTTCCTGTAAGTAAGGGATAATAAACTCAGCCCAAGCCCAGTGATGGTGAGGCCCAGTGAGGTCATGCGTGTGAAAGTGCTTTGTAAGTGGAAACCATTTGCAAATGAAAGGTCTTATTGTCTCTTCTATGGGATTTCATTCCGCCTCCCTCAGCATTTGGCCTGGGAAGTGTGTGTGGGCCCCTGCGATGATGAGCTGCCTACTGTGTCTTTGTTTATTTACATTCTCACCACTTCTTTCTTTTAGCTTAGTGTCTACTTAGTGTCTACTCAGTGTAAACTATGATTTGTCAAAAAGCCAAACTGATTCTTGTCTCTAGAAGGGAGTTCTTCTGCAGTTGGTTCACCGGGCACCCAGGATGACGTGTTAACGAGGGTGCACATATCCCTCTGATGATGGCATGGAGGAAGTGGCCTGACTCATCCACTCACCCTACTGCTTAAGGAGCCCGAGAAAGCGAGCTCGACATGAAAACCAAGAGAAATACATCACTGTAAACCCACCTGGGAAGTCGCCATGTTGGCAAGAAGCGCGTGGGTGTCCTGGTGCCTGAGTCATGAGTGGCTCGCCCATTACTCCACGGGCCAACATTCACGGGACACTGCTTCCTGTCCAGTGCCCTTAGGTTATTCTGGAGAGGGCAAGTGAGGCACCCAGGATGGCAGTGGGCTGTGTGGGTGAATCCGCACCCAAGGACACTCATCCAGTTGAGTGTACTGGGACATCAACTCATAGCATTGCTACTAAGGACATAAACAGAGGTAGGGGGAGGGATTACATCATCATTATTATTGTTACTCGCTTATCAGATGATTATTAATTATACTTTAATGAAAAACTTGCGCTTTTATGAGCATGAGCTCATCAGCCTGCCAATGCCCAGAGGAGGTCAAGAACCCGCAGACTGTGGCAATTTGCTCATGAACAAGCTGATTTGAGGCTCAGGGAGCCTGCCATATGGTTGAGCGTCTTTCCCTGTCTGGTCACTGGCTACTTGTCTTTTGTGATAAGGCCATTTACCCCGTGCACAGTGGACAGGCATGTCTCCCGCCCTGCCAGCTGGGATTTCAACCAGCTCACCTTGCAGCTAAACCCAAGAAGGGAACTTTGTGGGAATCCAAGGAGCAGCAGAGGGTAGGTGAATTGTATTCTTCTGATTTATCTTCTGTTGTACTCGTGTGTGGGCGGTGTGTGGTGCACATGTTCATGTGTGTGCTCGTATGTGTGCACCACTATTGGTCAGAGGTCAATGCTGGCAAACAAAGTTGCTAGCTGCTTTGCTTTCTGAGACAGGGTCTCACTGGAGTTCACCAGTTCAACTCGGCTGGCCAGCAAGCCCCAGGGCCCTTCCTGTCTGTCTCTGCCTCTCCAAAGCAGCTGTGATTACGGGCACATGCTGCCACAGCTGGCCTTTTGTATGGATACTAGGCGGCTGAGGGTCCAAAGCCATGTGGTGTTTTATGGCAAACATGGCACTAGCCAAGTCATCTCCCCAAACCCAGTATGTGAATTTTAATGATGCCCCCATGCAAGTGATAGTTGATATATCTACAGGGGCAGCATGGGGCTCGGGAAAGCAAAAGTCCTTTTGTTGCTAAAGTCAAAAGCAGGACCAGAGTTCAACCTGGACTGCACACTGCCAGACAGAGACGGGAAGGGGGGGCAAGGCACTCAAAGGCTTAGCTGCTGAGGTTGTCAGACCGCCTTGCAGGGCAGATTGGAGCTAAGAGGATACTGGGTCAGTGATGGATAGGCCCACACCTTGACTAGGCCTGCTTAGCTATGCATGCTTCTTGCCTTGTATTTAAACCTAAACTTCATATTAGGACGCTGAAGATGGACTCGCGTGCAGAGGGCGCTGGATCCCCCTGCTCATCTTCCTAATGGGGCTACATTGAATTAATCTCTTTTTATCTGCTTTTGCCATTGCCTGTCTCTTTAATTGGTCCACTGAAGAGTGACCAGGACTGGCTTGTTAGGGCTGACAGGGCTAGGGCTGTGACTCTGAAAGTTCTAATCGTGTTTTACTGAACGAGATGTGCAATCCCACAGTGGCCATACATACCAGCCTTGCTACAAAGTTAATAAAACCTGAAGGTAATGGAAAAGGAGGAAAGCAGAAACCTGAGGCGATAATTGTCTTATCTCCAAAGAAATCAGAGTTCCGGTCAGTAGAAAGGGCTGCTGGCCGAAAGCTCTTGAGAGAGGTAAACAAGTATAGCCCCAGTTAGGTACCCTGCGCTGGTGGCTCAGGGGGTGAGAAACCCTGGGGCTTTTGTTCTAGGTGGGTCTGGGCTTTGCTGGAAGGCGTTAGGGTCCCCGCCCTGTTCCACACTCCTTACCCAGTGAGGTTGGAGTGCTCTAAACTTGGAGAGACAAATCCCGGTTTGCACTGCACTGGGGCTGATGAACACCAGGCCAAAGCTCGGCACCTCTCACAGGGCAGTGAGTAGCATTCTCAGACATCCAGCCAGCACCGTGCTCACGTGGGCAAGGACAAGCTCGTAGTACCCAGTGCCACTGTGAGTGGCACCTCTTGTTGGAGTTTAACCCAGTGAAATCAGTGTTCTCTCCTTCCATGCCCTTTATGGATTCAACTAGATGGCAAGAGCACACAACCAGCCTGACCTCCACCTGCCTGCTGATCACAGGCCCCAGGCATGCCGTTCATTGCCAACTCTGCAGAGGCGAGGCTCAGGAAAACACACACTCATTTCCCCAAGTGTGTGACCCAACATGGAAATGCCTGAGCTTTAAAGAAACAATGAAGATGTTTGCGGAAACTACCGCCTTCTCTAATCAATGACACACACGCACTAACAGGAATAGTCACAAAAAGATGAAATTTTAAGCATGACACAAATTGAGGCATGGATGACCCTCTATGCATAGAAACATAATATGTTATAGGTTTGCATGAATGCGTTCACTTACAATTGCTTGAAAGATCTAAATACATTAGAATATGGATTTGAGCCAAGTATTTGTAGAAATCTGTATGTCCAAAATAGATGGCATGTGGGTTTGGAGTGGAGGAAAACAAGGGAGATAATGAATGGTGAAGGAAAAGCATGCGGCCATAGAGGACCTTACAGAGAACATTAGAGACCTTGAACCAACCAGCTTTGAGACCCAGCAGCAGAACAGTGGCATAAGCAGGTTTGCATCTGCAGCCATCACAGCTGCAGTGTGGATGAAGGATCCAGGTGGGGTGAAGGGGAGGAGGAGGGGAGGGTGCTAAGACGCTCTAGGTGAGAGATGATGTAGCCAGAGCCAAAGCCACAGCCCTGTGGCAGGAAAGCAAAAAGGTGTGAGCCAAGAGCTATTAGAGAGACAAAGAGGACAGGGGAAGGCTATTGATTAGAGGGACTGAGGACAAAGGAAAGGTGATGTCTTGGGCAGCCAAGTGGATGGAGTTCCCAATCCCGGGACAGGGAGTTGAAGGTGTTGGGTAGGAGTGTAGGAAACAGAAGCTAGCCGACCTCAAGTCTGAGAGATGGATTCTTACAAAGAAGTTCAAGTCAAAAACCATGTTAACATAGAAACCAATGAGCAACAGACCTCCATTCATGGATCTTACAGCGCCAATCAACAAACAGCCTAACTATATAACAGGACAGCAGGAAGGTATGGAGCCTTTGGAAAATAAGAGGGTACATCTGACAGTTCTTGAAGGATTTAAGTGGCTGTGCTGCCACTTTGGAGGAGCTGGGAAGAGAAGAAAACAGTATAGATGTGGGATAACATGGGCCAGATAGGGAGGGCAGGAGAAGGGTCGACGGGAGCCTAGGGAAGACTAGAGAAACAGTCCAGGTGATCAGGGCACTCGAAGGGAGGGACATTAGTGAAGAATGCTCCCATGCTCATGACAACCAGAGAGGCTTCCACAAGACAAGGAGAAGTGTGAGGCCGTGGGACCCACACCTGGGGCTTGCCTCCTCTACTTCCTATGACTGCAGGGGCTGCTGGGAAAGCAGTGTCATGGATTCCCTTGTCCATCTCTCCCAGGTAAATGTCACTGTGAGTACAAACACCAGTGGCTGCTGCAGACCACAGCAGTGGGACCACAACATTCTGAGTCCCCGAGGCTGCTCTTTTAACTTATTTTGGAATCTGGTTTGCGGTGTGGGGGTGGAGTAATTGACAGACATTACAGAAGTAGCGATGACTCCATCTCTACTTGGGAGCTTGTGAGGAGACTTTTGAGAAATCTTGTTTAACTTTTGGGTTTGTGTCTCATTCGTATAGCTTTTGGAGGAAAGGAAGGAAGGAAGGAAGGAAGGAAGGAAGGAAGGAAGGAAGGAAGGAAGGAAGGAAGGAAGGAAGGAAGAAAATGTTCCTGGTATGATGGGGTAAAGTGTCCATGTTGACCATATTAGAAGTGCCAGGGTTTGGTCATCATGATATAAGCACTGAACTTTCTTTCCCACAGAACAAGGCAAGCTGTGGTTTGATAAACACTGTGAATGTAACCCACAGGGTGGAACCTTACTCAATTCTGGCTGCTATTAATGCCACGCTAACCACTGCCAATGGAAAAATTGTGAGATGTGAGTCTGCAAAGGCTAAGATTTTCCAAATCAAGGCATTTCTCTGAGCCTCTCGTTTTGTTTATTTTCTGTCTGGCTGCAATGGACTATGTCCTACCTGGTACATATAGACATGCTTAGTTTTTTCACACAGCTACAGATACATGCTGCATGTTGGAAAAGTAACCAGAAAATCTTTTGCAGAGTCATGTTCTAGAGCTTTATTTGAATGTGCTTTCAACATTCAAGACGACAAAAGGTCCCTTTCCATTTATAGTCTTTCCTGAAATATCCAGAAGTTTGCATGCATTGCTAAATGATCCAAAGTTAGTAGAATCAGCCAAATGTGCATACATCAGAGATGTCTGTCTTAGAAGAGACTAGGGATTGTCACCACCAGGCACTGATAATGAAGAAACACTGCCAGAGACCACCTGCATAGAGAAGACTATGAGAAGTAAAGTCCCTTCCCACCAAAGCCAAGTTGGCTAGAGCAAGTTGTACAAGAATTGGAAAGGGGGCTGAGATGGTTTGGCAAGCAAGGGTACCTGGCTGTTTGAGTTCAATCTCCAGGTCCCAAGAGACAGAAGGAGAGAACCAAGTCTTAAAAGTTGTCCCCTGACCGCCACATTTGTGTCATGGCTTGAGTGTGTGAGCATACGCGTAAACACACCACACACTGAATGAATGCATGTAATTTAAATTTTAATTCAGAATTTGGAAAGGATCATAAGCACCAGTGCTCCAAAGATATTGAGGAATGCTCTGAGGGTGGATAAATTCTTTGCTTTCTGATTGTTTCAAGTGAGAACTGCCCATTACGGGCTTGGCTATTTGAATAGTTAGTGGCACTGTCTTAGTTACTTTTCTATTGCTGTGAGGAGACACCATGACCAAGGCAACTTCTAGAAAAATGAGTTCATTGGGCTTGGTCATCATGGTGGGGAATATGGAAGCAGGCATGGTGTTAGAGCAGTAGCTGAGAGTTTACGTGTTGAACAAGACAGAAACAGCTAACTGGGAATGGTGTGGGCTTTTGAAATCTCTGCGCCCATCCCTAGTAACACACCTCCTCCAGCAAGGCCGCACCTCCTAGTCCTTCAAAAACAGTTGCACCAACTGGGGACCAGGCAATGAAATCTATGAGCCATCCCCATTCACACCCCCACAGGGAAGTTACCGGGCCCTTAAGAGAGGAGCCTTGTTAGAGGAGGCACAGTACTGGTACCAGGCTTTGAGAAGCACATTCCCCCTCTACCTCTAGTTTCCTCTCTAATTTGTACTTGGGGTTGAAAATGTGGGCACTCAGCTTCCTGCCTGGGCCATGTGCTCTCACAGACTCCTCCCCTGGAGCCGTAAACCAAAAAATAAACTCTTCCACACGTCTCTTTTGGTGGTGACATTTTTATCACATCAATAAAAAGTAACTAATACAGCCTTCAACACGTTAGAAATTACGATCCTAACATGAATCTGTTATGGAGGATTAAAAATCCATGTTTAATTGTTCTGTAGCTCTGAAGTGCTGGGAACACAGTGTTTATGGACAAAGGCCATACCTCAAATAAAACATCTAGGCAAGCTAAACTTCCTAGGTCTTATGGAGAGCCAAAGTTAGGTTAGACCTGATTGGCCTGGAAGGCTTAGCGCTAAAGGTCAAATACTGTACTTGGGGTTCTGTTTTTATTTACATCTGGCTTCGGGTTGTATATCTTCTTTTTATACAGTTACTCATTAGTGGATCCATGGTGGCAGCTGCCTGAACCACTGGCACAGCTCTTGGAAAGTAAATAACAGCTGGAGAATCCATTCTAAAACTAAAACAGCACCCAGCTATCTGGAATGTTGTGTCTCAACTACACTGTTTGCTCCTGCATTTCATAAGAGAAACCAAAAGTCAGTCATCAAAATTATCTTTGAGCAATGTTTATTTATTTATTTATTTAGGAATCTTATTATATCAATGATTTTAGGGATATAAATCTAAGAATTCCTTTTTAAGGATTTTGTTGATTATAAAAATAATATATTGGGGCTGGAGAGATGGCTCAGTGGTTAAGAGCAGTGGCTGCTCTTCCAGAGGTCCCGAGCTCAATTCCTAGCAACCACATGGTAGCTGACAACTGTCTCTAACTCGAGTTTCAGATCTCCTGAGGATCTGGCTCCCTCACACAGACAGACATGTAGGCAAAACATCAATATACATAAGCTAAACAAATAAATAATTTTAAAAAATAAATAATAATATATTAATTTTTAAGTGCCAGCAAACAGATAAGTAAAAAGTTAATTTATTCAATCTCCCCTCTACATTAGGCCTCTTCCATTATTAGCAGTTTAATATGTGTCACTTACAATGTGTCTCTAATATGTGTGTAATATCTTTGCATGTGTATAAATATGTATATACATTTTCTACTTTTATATGAGTGTGATTAATACTACACATAGTTCAGAAAGCTGGAAAGGGGGAAGCAATGTAAATGAGAAGTAGCATGAGTGAAAACGAAGGGAGGAGACAGTGGTATATTAGCAAATATATCTTTGAGATATTCCCGTGCGCGTGTGCGTGTGTGTGCGTGCATGCGTGTGTGTGTGTGTGTGTGTGTGTGTGTGTGTGTGTGTGGAGACTTATTTTCTTTCCTATAGAAATTTTTTAAGTTAACTACTTTTTTTTTTAACCTTTTAACTTTGAAACAGAGTCTCATGAAGTTGCACAGACTAACCTTAAACTCACTTTGTACCCCAGGCTGATCCTAAATTTGTGATCCTCCTGCATCAGCTTTTCAAGAAGCTGGGATTACAGACCTATGACACCAGGACCAAATGGATTTCTTTTTATTTAAACTTTTAATTTCTAAATAATTGTAGATGATGTGAAATATATATATAACAGTAGGCAGGGCAAGTTGGTACATCCTTTATTCCCATGGTGCTTCTCTAGCTACTGCATCACACCAGAAACCAGGAAACCAACAGAGATGATTCGAGGTTGACCAGTTATCCATCTACTGGTTTGTAAATCGTGCCAGGCATTCACCCACTATGTGGTTAGCTCTGTGTGAGTTGACTTCACAATCTGTGTGCTGACTGGATGAGGCAAGTTATGAACCAGGAGAAGTTTGCTCCTGGAAAGCGTGAAACAAACAAAAAAAAAGAAAACAAAAAAAGTATATTTATGTTGTCCTCAACTACAAAGTGTTCTTTGAAACCTGATGAAAAATGCTCAGATCCTACAGTAATAAGGTTTATAGAGGCAGCTGAGACACCAGGTAGCTAGACATTCACACCCAGATAATCAATTGAAGAAGCAGAAAACACCCACCTCCTGGTACTTATTCTGGATTCTCCTGGTATTTGAGGGCAAGGTTCAACTAAGGCTACATTTTTTTTGTATTACCTTTTATGATAATACTATGGTATTACATGCTTAAATTCCACTGAAGTTAGGTCAGCAGTGAAAGTAACCAGAAAATTCAATATCTACTTTCATTTACATTTTAAGGGACATTGTAATGACTGATTGTTGCTGTTACCTTGAATATGCAATGGCCCCTACAGGTGTGTGTTGAATGCTTGATCCCCAGGGGCTGGTGCTCTTTTGAAAGATTTTAGAAACCAGAAAGTGGGCTCTGGGTGGAGGAAGTAGGTCACTGGGGACTTATGTGTGATGGTATCATGTAGCTAACCCCTTCCTGTTTCTCCCTACTCTCTGTCCACCATGAGATGGATAGCCTACTCTTCTCCACTTGCTCCTGCTGCTGCCTTCTCTATCCCACTGCACGCCTAGAATCAGTGGCCTAGGAACTAAACTCTTGGAAACCATGAACAAAATAACACTATTCTCTTTTAAGTTTGTATTTGTCACAGCAGTAAGAAAACTGATTGTAAGGGACCTTGCAATGATTACCTCTGTGGCTAGCCACACACCTGCATTCATGTGGGAGGGCAGCAGAGTTAGACTTGGGAGCTATTCATTAGAAACAATTTTAAAAGTTAAGAGAATATAAAGTTGACAGGGAGGTGGGAAGCTAGGGGGAATTGGAGGAGGTGGTGGATGAATATGATCAATACCCATTGTATAAATAAATGAAGCTTTCAAAGAATAAAAGCTATATTAGAAAAGGAAGGAATGAAGGAAGAAGGGAAGAAGGGAGGAAGGAAGGAAGGAAGGAGGAAGGAAGGAAGGAAGGAAGGAAGGAAGGAAGGAAGGAAGGAAGGAAGGAAGACAAGAAATGAGATGTCCTCCACAAGCATGCATTGAATGTTTGGCCCATAGTTGGTGGCACCCTTTTCTAGACCTTAGAAGCTAGAAAAAAATAAATACTATAGAAACAGAATCCATCTGTCTTCATTGGCCCTAGCCTTCCAACACAGAACACAAGTCATGTAGTTTTCTAGGAAGATTCACTAAAACCAACTCTTGGGTAGTGATGAAAAATAAAGCCTTTGCCATAAAATAGCCCCACCAGAGGTTGGAGAGATAGCCCAGTTAGTAAAGGGCTTGCCTTACAAGCATATGAGGATCTGAGCAAAATAAGCCGGGTATGATAGTGCACCCTAGTTAATCCTTGTACAAGGAAGGCAGAGTCAGGTGGATCCAGGGTCTAATGGTCCTTCAGCCAGAACTAGTTGTTAAGTTTCAGGCAAGTAAAGGATTCTGTCTGAAGGAAGGAAGGAAGGAAGGAAGGAAGGAAGGAAGGAAGGAAGGAAGAGATTGGTGGTACCTCCAAAGTTAGTATGTGGACTCTATACACATGTGCATGTACACTCACATGCATGCATGTAAACCTCACTCCCCCACATACAAATATCAACCCAAGTCAAGCCCTCACTGTATCTCTCATAGTACTGCAACTTAGGCAAGTTAATCAACCTTTCTGAGCCTTAGTTTCCTTTTCTGTAAAAATGAACACTGATGGCCCTTGCTTGCTTTGAGAATTAAATGTACTTAGCGCAATGTCCCACATGAGGTAAGAATTGAATAAATACTAGTCAATTCGAAATGATAATAACATTTGCTACCCTTGTGTTCAGCAGTAGCTTATCAAACAGTGGCCTACATACAGTCAAACTGAGCTCCACCCCCCTTGTTTTCAGACACAGGCATCCCATCCTGTGTGTAAACCCAACACAAGCCTTTGCTCAGCAGTGACTCTTGTCTCCTTTCCTTCTGCTGTGTACATTTGCAGTACCTGTCTAGTCAGCTTAGACACTTGAACTTTTGTGACCTAAGTGTTTGATTTTGCATCCTAAAAAGTCAAAAAATAAATAAATAAGAGGAAGAAGGCAACAAAGAAAGACTGGGCAACCTTCAGAGACTGTGGCCCAGAGGGGAACCAGCAGAGAGAGGTAAAAATCTACTGCACTCATCTGTGCCCGGGACTTTACATCTGTCTGTAACACTGATTAATCACTTACCCGGGGACGGTCTGGGATTATCAGGTTTCCTTGGATTATCCTGTTTGCTTGCTTTATCTTTCTAGGAAACCTGCGATCTTCTTGAGTACAGAGGTCACCTTATGAACTTTGTTGGGAAAAGATTTCACAGAACACCTGGCTCCACTCCTTTCTGTAGTAACATTCCAGCAATGACACAGTACAAAGCTGATGTAGGCTCGCCAGTTCTAACAGATGCACAGCTCTGACACGGGCTTTGCCTTTGTGGTGGGCACCTCCCTGTGTAGTCCTGGTTGGCCTGCAATTTGCTTCGTAGACCAGGCTAACCTTAAACTCATGGAGATCTGCCTACCCCTGCCTCCTCAGTGCTGGAGTTACAGGCATACACTGCCATGCCCAGCAGACTGGGGTGTTGATCTTGTGGACCACTATGCATGTGAAGGGAAGAGAGGGTGTGTAAAATGGCTTTGCACCTTCCTCTCAACCGGGCTCTGAACCTGATGCTCTTTTAAAGCCCTCTGAATCACCCCTTAGAATGCAGCATGGCCTCTACCGAGTGTTCTGCTCTTCCTTACTAGCCATCCCGTCCTCTAAATGCCTCAGAGCATGCGTCCTCTTAGATCTCTGTAAGGTTAGTTATTATCAGACCTGTTAGTGACATTATTATGTTTAATAATATATAGTACTACATATTAGACCTGTTAGATGAGGACATCAGAACTTATGAAGGCTATGAGATTTTGCAGAGATGACAGAGTGGTGAAGGGCAAAGCCAAGGTTGAAACCTGAGTCCATCTGAGCCCACACATGCTGCTTCTTACCACTCTGGGATACATGATCACAAATGAACAAATCGGCAAACATTTCTTCTGATTAAACAGATTATTTTATTAGTTAGTGTGTGGGGGTGTTTTGGCTACAGGTATAACCGTGTACCATGTGTATGCCTGTTGCCTGGGGTTACAGATAGTTATGAGTGCTGGGAATTGAACCTGAGTCCTCTTAACTGATGCCCCGTCTTTAATTATCTAGATGCTGAATAATTGGCTATAAGTGAAGTCTTCAAGTTTACTTTTTCTTTTTAGAACACTTGACAAATATTCCATATTTCCCATCATGGATGTTGGAACTTATGATTTATTGAGTCAGCCAACAGGCTTTGCTAAGCACGCATTCTAAGGCCTGATGAACAGTGCAGTGTTACAGAGCATGCAATTATAGAACAACAGAATGGGATCTTACCATTTGGACGAGTTCTGTGGAGATGAATTGTAAACTAGTTCACCCTACACAGTCAGCAACTCTCTAATCCCTGCAAAGACCCCGTGTTGTACCGGGCAGACCACAGCTATTCATTTGCTCAACACTCATGGCTACCCTACGAAATAAACTCTTATCCTACTTAGAGTGTCTGTTACATTCTATCATACTTGCTCAGCCATGACACTGGTAAGTTGTTTGGCCCTTCTACTTAGCTAGCAAGCCCTGGAACTAAAACTCAAATCTACAAGACTAAAATCAACAGTTCTCCCAGTTCACTGAGCTGTGGCAAGCTAAGTTTCTTCTGGAAAACACCAGCAGAGGTAGCATGCAGATGAGGCCTGTCTCTTTACGGCCTTGCCCATCTTGTTCCATGCTATCTATATTTTCTTATATTTAAATTTCTTGCAAACATGGTCTTCCAGCTTTAAAAGCATCCCTGCCAATGTGTTATTACATCACAGAAGACAGTCTTGTCAGGTAGTTGGCCACTAGATTTGCCTTTTCTGTAATGTAGGTTCTAGATTAAAGCCAAAGAATACTGAATAAGATTTACAGCCTGGAGTAGACAGAGAAACAAATCAAGCAGCTATGAAGCACTTTCGGAGGCCTGTGTGGGAAGGGTTCTGTGACAGGCTTGCAGTGGGAAAGTTCTAGAACCTGCCATATATGTTCTCCATGATTTCTTGGTAGTGTGTGAGTAGGGCCCGGGACTACTTATCAGAAGGGGCAGAAAGGGTCTGTTATCAATGGCAGAAGACATTTTGGCAGCATGGAACCAAGATGTCAAGTATAAGCCTGCCTTTGCCCCTTGGTTTCATTTCCAGGAATCCAATCTAAAGATAGATTTAGAAGTGTGTATAGAGTCTTACACATCTATCATACCAAGGGTGTGGGAAAGGCGAACCACTTAATAGTTAGACAATGGAAAACTATGCCAATCAATTCTGAACTTCACATTGTACAAAAATATTTAATGACATGAGAAAATACCTTCCATGTATTCAAATGTTTCTAGTTAAATTATGTGGGTGGAGGTGACGTGTCTATGCATGCCATACTGAACATATAGAGGTCCGAGAACAACTTGCAGGATTCACTTTCTTCCTTCTACTATGTGGGTTCCAGGGACTGAACTTGCTTTTCTAACAAAGCCATTCCTCTAAAACCCATCATTCCACTAATTTATGAATCCATGAAGAGATGAGTCCACTCACAGCCCAGTCACCTCTCAAGTTCTGAGCTCTTGGATGTCACAAGTATGTCACTCTGGGGATTATGTTTATAAAACATGAAATTTGAAGGACCTGTTCTGGCTCTCTGGGCTACCAGATCTCTCTCTCTCTCTCTCTCTCTCTCTCTCTCTCTCTCTCTCTCTCTCTCTCTCTCTCTCTCTCTCTCCCTCCCTCCCTCCCTCCCTCTCTCTCTCTCTCTCCCTCCCTCCCTCCCTCCCTCCCTCCATCCCTCTCTCTCTCTCTCTCTCTCTCTCTCCTTCTCCCTCTCTCTCTCTCTGTAAAATGGCAACTCTAACAGAAAACAAAAGGGTGGTGGGGAGAAGAAATGGATGGTGGTACACCCCGTGTATGCAGAGTATGGTGTCCACTGTGGGAAAACAAGCCAAGCGACTCCAAGTGACTTTGTAACAAGCAGCATTTGACTAGAAAGTTCCAGAGACTCGTGTCTTCTGTGTACTGGCCCCAGATCACATTTACTGGTTTTTCCAATGACGTCTTAACAACCTTATCATTTGATCAGCTCCGGACAATTGCATTGACTTTGAAAGTTACAGGCTGGGCATAGTTACTAAACAGCAATGAGCCTGTGAAAGACAGCCTAGAGCAAGTTTCCCCCTGAACATACTAGACACTAGCTTCAACCAGCAGTGGGAAATCTCAGCTCCTAGAGAGCATGTTAAACTTTACCCTGTTATGTTTGTCTCTCCCCTGGTTAACTATATCACCTCCCCGCTGGCAAAAGTGCAGTGTATTTGGGACAGGCCAGCTGTGTTGATGTCACCATAATAATGACACCCAGTAGGCTGGTTTTTTTTTTTTCTACCTTCTTCCAGGTGGGCTTGACGATTGGCCAAGGAAGCATGATGCTGGCCTGATGATCACATATGCCTATCACAGGAGAGCTGTGTCAGCAAGGGTCTGGGGCAGCTCCTCATTGCCTTCCTATGGGCATATGAGAACCAGTATGACCTTCTGGGACTCTGAGGCCTCCACTCTACTCTGTGGGGTAGGGTGGAGGCTGCTGCACCTTCCTCATTTTTTTTTCCTTCTCTGCTTTTTTGTTTTATTTATTAGTATCTATTAATTATGCATAATAGATTCCATTATGACATTTTTTACACATGTATATAATGCTATTTTATTTTCCCTTGCTTTTTAACCAGGAGAACTTGAAACTGGAATAGACCAATTCCAGAAAAGAGAACTATGCTGTTTGATCTGATCCCTTCAAATGCCACCAGACTCAAGCATCCCTGCTCAGCTCTGAGGTTCATAGCTTGGGCAGTATAAGTCAGAATTAGGAAGGCTCACTTCCTAATTTTATGTTCTCTTTATTTCTTCTATTTTTTTTAACCTACCCAGAGAAAGTAATGTATTTATTTTAGGGTTGCTATGTTTGAGATTTGTCTTCCAAGTAAAGGGTCTAGGAAAGAGTGGCATTCATTAAAAATAAGTAAATAATATCAGTTTATGAAAATAATTTGCATAGGTTTCTTTCACCAAATATGCTCTGCCCAGCTTTTTAAAAGTGAAATGATGGACAGAGCATTGAGGGTTTGACATTTGATTCACATCTGCCAACAGCAGTATGTCAGACAGACCAGACTTCAGCCCCAAATCCCCAAGCACATGGCATCGATTTCCCAGGAAAATAAAATAAATCCCCTACTCCTCCATCTGGAAGCAAAATTGGGAAGTAATGTGTTACTCGGCCAATTCAGAGAGTCCTAGAGCAGACAAACTAAAAAGCATGTAGGTCCCAACTATTTGCTCTCAGAATGGAAAATTAGTTTAAAAAACAAATAACAAGCAAACAGAGGACTTCCAGAAACACAGCAAACATTGAGTGTGGTCCACGTTTCACTTTTTCTTAGTCCATCTTGGCTTTTGTCCTTATTCTCAGTTTGTGATTAATTCCCATTTTTTTTTTCACCATGTAGATTCACATGTTTCAAATGCAATGCTGGGTCTTTTCCCTCCATGACTCATGTTGAAACTGTGTCCCTCACTGTAACAGCAGTGGGAGGTACAGCTTTGGGAAATCATAAATAGGGTTATATGTCTGTACAAAAATGGTTGGGTTGAAGGAGTTCACCAGATTTTGCTCTTCTGCCTAAAATCATGGGAGAACTACTGTCCCTCCTCTACAGGACAGAGCATTTAGGGGGACATCTTGGAAACAGAGATCAGCTGATGAAAACACCAATACCTTCATCTCGGCCTTGTTGGCCTCCTCCAGAAATGTAAGAAACAAATTTCTATTCTGCATGAATTCCCCAGCCTCAGGTGTTCTTGTATATTCCCCCTAAACAACCTATGTTTAATTCTACTCATAGGCCAAAGTCTTCCTGCTATCCTGGCATACTCTTTGGTGGCATTTCAAAAGTCCTCAAAGGAAAAAGTGTCCAACAGACACCACACACTAGTATGTGCCACAGCTGATTCATAAACACGGGTTAGTAAAATCCTTCATCCCTAAAGATATGTTCTTAGTACATATGAGAATGTCAAGTCTCTAGGCTGGAGAGATGGCTCAGCAGTTAAGAGAGTACACACTACTCTCGCGGAGGACCTGGGTTCAGACTCCAGCAGCCTCATCAGCCAGCTCACTATCTAGATCCAGGGAATCTGGCACCCTCTTCTGGACTCCATAGGCACCTGCACTCATATGCACATACCCACACACAGACAAACACACATACCCATAACAAAACAATAAAAATAAAAAATGTTAAATGTCAGATCATAAAGCTAGAGGAATGACCCCACAATTCACAGGCACTGTGTCCTCTTGCAAAGGACTTGGGTTTAGTTCTTGGTACTCATAGAGTAGCTCACAACCAGCTGTAAGTCCAGCTCTAGGAGATCTGATGACTATTTCTGGCCTCTGTGGGCACCAAGTGCACCCATGATGCGTGCACATACATGCAGTCAAATCACTCATACATATAAAATGAAAATACAATAATCTTTGGAAGAAAGTCAAGCCTTAGAAAAATCAAGTAATCCTTTGCCCAAGATAATGTGACCAGCCAAGATGGTAAGATGTGGGTTTGGCCCCAAGATTCTAATTCCAAAACTCCTGCTATTTCGAGAAAGAAATGCTGCAATAATCTGTTTGCCTCCATTTCCGGGTCCCCAGGAGAAGCAAGCAGACACAATGAAGCTCTTAGCCTAGAATTCAAGTAAATATGCAGCTCCCTAGGAGCTGGTCTTTTCCACATAGGGTCCCAAAGTAAGTTCAACCCCTTCCAGGGAACAGCTTTGAGCTACTTTTGAAGATGCTGGATAAGGGCTAGGCTAGATAGCTGCCTAGACATGTTGGTAGCAAATAGAATTACTGGTTAAGGGACATTTGTTTCTCAGGTGTCACAAGCAACATCATCCCCAGATTTCCTTTTTAGGAGATGCACAAACATTAAAAACTATACATATTCGTGCGGAATCATACGATGTTTCAGTACATGTATACTGTGGTGGTTTGAATGGAAATGTCTCCCCATAGGCACATAAGACATATATGCATTGTCTAATGTTCGAATCGTGGTAAGTATGCTTATCTCTTCAAACATTTGCTGTCTCCTTGTGGGAACACATAAGTGAGATGACAGCTAGGATCCTCCAGCTATGGTGTACCCACAGACACACTGATGCAAATAGCAGCTATTCACAAGGCAAACTCCTTTCACAAGCTCTAAAGAAGTCAGGTGTGAAAGGAAGTTCCAAGCATGGGGGTGAGAGGTGGGCCAAATGCATGTTAAACATTCGCCAAGGCTGAGTGACTGACTAAAACTTTATAAGCATGGAGAGTTGGAATGTAACACATCCAGAGCCAAATTACCTTTAATAGCCACTCATTGCCCACCTACAGGTCTGACCTAACCCTCCTGTGACTATCACATGTATCCTTCTGGTATGTATTAACAGACTTCCATCAACACAAAAGCTAAGGGTGTGATCAGATACCGTCTGAAACCTGCTTCACCCTCACCCACCTACCATGTGCTTCTACCAATGTGTTTGAAAATGCCTCTAAGTGCAAAACATCTCAAAACGGCTACTACATTGGAAAGTGCTCTTAGAGGCAAGCTGAATCTGACTGAGTCCCTGGTCAGTCATTTTTAGCTCCAGAATGAACTCTCTCTTATCCCCTTGTGTTGAGAGCTGTTTGGTGTCAGTGTAGGCTTGAGATCTTAGTAGCTGGCTTTAGGATAACAGTAAAACTTGCTGATTACCCCTTCCTACCCCAACTGCCACCAATGCAAGGTGGAGAGAGACTCTCCTAGCCAGACAAGGGGTGTAAGTCCAAGCCTGAGCCTTCAGACCCAACACCCCAACACCCATGATGAGAATCCAAATTCTTTATGTCATAGTCTGCTCTGAGGCAGGGAAAACCAATGTTGTATGTGCCATTCTAGAAGAAAAACCAGCCAAACACAAATAAGACAATGAGTTACCAAAGCTTAAGAGACTTGACTACAGGCACAAAATAAATTACTGAGCAGTAGGCTGGCACCAGAAACAATCCTGGTTCCTGAAGCCTCCTTTTTGGCAGGGGAGTCTCTTTCCAAACCTTCTTACAAACACAGATCATAACAGAGGCATTTTTTGCTCAAGGACACAGATTTCCATAAGTTTTAATAACTCCAGTAAAAAAACAATGACTTTACTGCTTTGCCCCTAGAATGATATTGTTAAGTTTCAGAAAGTCTGGAATTGGAAATGTCAGTGTAAGGATTGGATTTTCCTTTAAATGTGCATTTATTTGTTATTCCAACCCCCATGGATTCCCTCCAATTTTTCATGACTCTATTTAAACAGTTTCATCCAGTGAGAATGTCTGGCTGAGGACTGAGAGCCACAAGGTGGTTGACAGGAAGACAATGGTGCCCAAAGGCCACAGACAGCCCCTTCTCTTGGGGCATTAACTGGAATCCGTTTTTCCAAGCCTCCACCTCTCATTCCCAAGATTTGAAATGGTCCGATCATTACAAACAAGGAAGAGTAAAACAAAGTTAACCCCAAGTACAGACTCTTCCGAGGAAGCAGAGTGCTAGAAATGGATTTCCTGCTGCTAACGTCTTATCCCCAGTGTCATCTCTGATAAAAGAGAGGGTGGACTTGGCTGGAAAGCCAGGCTCTCACCTCTTCCCTCCCTCCTGTTCTAGCTTCCAGCAGGAAGACCCCAGTCTGGATTCTCATACTGCCCTCCAGGAGTTCCCCCTAGAGTAACCCTAGACAGATGCCGCATGCTAAGTGACAAACAAGCTTAATGAGATAGATGGTCCAAAGCAGACTCACATTAGGAACCTCTAGAGAAGAGCCAGGACCAGCAGGAGACAGTTTGAGAGACAGTGACAGAGATACACAGAGATCCCAAACCTGTCAAGTCTCAGTCTCAAGAATGAGTCAGTGAGCTGGAGATCTAGGTCTCACTCCAGGCTGAGTAAGAAGACCAAGCTTAATTGTACAGAAAAGCCAGCCTTTTGGTTTCATTGGATATGGCCTCCTCATGTAAGTTGCGAAGAACTTAATGTGTATAACCTTCACATCAGTATCTTGAAATTGTAGCCCCTGGGATCACAGTATCTGGAGACAGGGCTTGAGGTAGTTGGGTCACGTAGACAAAGCTCTCACATGCTCATATGCATGGCCAGTGTCTGTGGGAAAGTACTAGGCATGGGAGGGTAGGAGAACCTAGACAGCCCAGAAGCCAATCATACTGGCACCTCATCTCGGACTTCAGCTTCCAGAACTGTGGGTAATAACCTTCTGCTGGTGAGACACTCAGCCTGGGGTGTTTTGTTACAGCAGCAGAGACTGACTGAAACCAGGGGAACCTACTATACCCTGGCTCATCTCTTCATGGAAGCATCATGAAGAATATACATCAAAATATCAAGGCACTCAGAACTCAGGGCAAGTGAACCCATCCCAAGGGCCAGAGCCTCCCTTTGCACCCATACTCCATCATAAGGGGGACTCATGGGGTTTGAGAGACCAACATTTTTTCTTTTCCTATATCATTCAGGATTCCCGGGTACCAGCAATGGAAACTAAATTGAGTTAAAACTTTCAGCATCTGTTGGCAGGATACCAAGTTATTAATAATAACGACAGAAGGGCTAGAAACATGACTTTAAAATAGCAGCGATCCAGGGCCAACTTCTCAACACTGCTCCCAACACACATGACTCTCACCACTAAAGCCATGCAGCAGCCATTGCCAAAACCCTGCCACCGCTCTAAAGGAAGGCTGGCCCTTTATCTGTCACAAATTTAAGGGGGGATTCCCTGATGCATGGATCTGACTATGCTGGGCAGAACATGTGCCTTCATCCTGATGCCAGAGGAAGGGAGAGAAAATGTCTTTCTTTTCTGCATCATCTATGAGAGTTAGGGCTCCACCTCCCACTTACATATCTTCTGAAAGAAAAGATCTGCTACTCGTGTGATTGATTGGTTGGGCCTAGAAGAAAGTCAGCTCACAACAAACAAGCCAATTGGTAAGCTTGGCATGTGGGATTATAACCAGGAACAGGAACAGGAAGCAAAGCAGTCCTCTTGCTTTCAGACCGGCTTAGTGTTTGAGTTCCTAGGAGAAATTTTGGAAAGAGTCCCTTAATCAATTAGCCTGCTGGGAAAGACTTAGCAACACTGGTTAAGCACCTAGTGTGATTCAAAGGCACAAAAGAATAACCCTTGCAAAACAAACAGGCCTTCAGCCTCTGCCTCTTCTATTTACACACTGTGAAAACTCAGCTGGAAAGAAATCGGGGACTCAGAGGCTGACCCCTCCCCTTGCTCTGTCTGAAGTTGGAAGTTTGTTTCCCACACTTGCTGGTGTTAGGGGGTTCCCGGGGCTAAACCCAGGGTCCTGTGCATGACAGGCAGGTGAGCTATGTATCCAGCCTTTATTGGTGTTTCTTTCTGGAAAAGACTCTTTGCCTAGGTAGAAACACAATTCCTCTTTAAAACTACAGTCCCTTCTCTCCCCCCCCCCAAAAAATGTGTCTTGGGTTAAACAATAAAGTTTCAGTGAGTTCAGTTAGATGGCTGTATGCGCCTGCCCTCGCCAGCAAGGAAGACGCGACTCCGGGTAGATCTTCTTCATGCAGTTTTAATCAGGATCCTTTAAACATGTTGCTTCTGGCCCACAGGGAGAGAGAGAGCAAGAGGGGACCCCTGCACAGTCTTAAATACCCTTGAGCTAACCAACCCCAGTGAGCCACGTGGACCCTGCAGATAGGCTACTCTAATGCGGAAGCAGACAGGCTGAACAGACTTAACCAATTAAGGGCTTGTTTACCCAGAGAGTCTACACCAGCGGGAAGGTGTAAGGTAGAAGCCAGCGCCACTTTAAGGCGCGGCACTACACGGCTGTCTACAGATGGCCTAACTGGCTTTTTCTTGTGATGCCTGAGTCTGTCACTCTCTCCTGTAAGGAGGCTGACCTCTTACTAGAACAGCTGGAGAAGCAGAAACAGCTTGGTGTAGATAGAGGGTGGAAAGCCAAGCAGAAGGAACCTCCTCCTCAGGCCAGCAACACCAGCCTGTTTGGAATGTGTTTATCTCTCTCCTGGTTACACTGAGAAGCTTAGCATAACAACAGCTTAGTTGCAGTTTGATAACACAGAACTTCAGTTCAAGAACCCGTGTCTTGGTCTGCTGGGGCCTCATACAGAAGCTCCGTCCAAATCAATTACTTCCTATGAACTTTACGTAGCTTTGCCCCCAACACTGACAATTTTGTACATTACTTGAGAAATGATTAAAAAAAAAAAAACTCTCAAAGGAATCTAGCAAACTGAAATTTCATAATTTGGGGACAGCAAGATGGCTCAGAGGGTTAAAAACCTAACTACACAGCCCTAAGTACCTGAGTTTGATTCCTGGAATCCATATGAAAAGAGGAGAAGAAGAAAAAGAAGATGACGATGATGATATTTGGTCACAAACATCTGTAATCCTGGCACCCCTGAGGAGAGATGGGGAGCGAGGACCAGGAAATCTGCTGTCTGGAAGTCAGATGTGGGTCACCCAGCCTGGAATACATGATGCAAACATCAAGGTGGAAGGCTTGAACCAACTGCCAAAAGTTATCCTCTGACACACCATGGTATGTGTGTGCCTGTGTTTACACATACAAGGGTATGCATGTAATTCATGATCTAAGATTAATAAAAGTTAGGGTGGGCTTTAATACAACGTGACCAATGTTCTTATAAAGATGCAATTTTGAGGACTAAAGAGGTGACTTAGTGGTTAGCAGCCCTTGCTGCTCTTGCAGAGGACCTGACTTTGGTTCCCAGCCTCAGATCAGCAGCTCATTACTGCCTATAAGTCAAACTCCATAGGGTCCAATGCCCTCCTCTGGCCTCTGTGGGCACCCATGCATACATATAGCGCCCGCGGGCACACACACACGCACACACACGCACACGCACGCACGCACGCACGCACGCACAGGGTCATTGCCCTCGGCTACTTCAGGAGTCCACGAGACTCCAAGAAGCTGGAGCATGGGGCACTTTGTCTCTCTAAGCCTTGCCAACGCCCTTATTTCAGGCCCCTTGTCTCTAGAACTGTGACACATGTTTGTGTTTCTAGGCCACCCAGTCTGTCACTGTTTGTTACAAACACACCAGGAAACCAATGGTCATCGGTTGAAACTGGGGACCTGTCCACATTTCCTCACGTCCTCCTAGGACCCTGGGCCTCTCACTTAGAGAAATGGAAAATACCTACTTTTGAGGGCACCCTGTTGTTTTACTTGCTGTTTGGTTTTCTGGTTGAGTTTATTCCTCCGTCCAAGGAAGCATTCAGTCTCCACAGATGAGCAAATAGAGTCAAGGAAGGGGGAGGGGCGGTCTCCAAAGCCAATGTCCCTTCTACTCTACCATCCCACTCCCCTCATTCAGCTGTGGGGAATTCAACCTTTCAAGTGGCCCTGACCTCTGACCTTTCCCGGTTTCTCCTCACCTCCACATGGAAGAAGATGAGAGGCCAAGTATTCTCTAAATAGAAGCCCACTCCTAGTGCCTAGACTTACACATTCCCCATGTCTTACAGAGGTAACCCCACCCCCCGAGTGCCTAGGCTCTCACACATCTTACGGAGGTATTCAGGAAAACCTCAGCTAATTAAACTGATTGTGCGGAATGCCAGGAAGCAATTAAAAAAAAAAGTTACAGGCTTCTAATTGAAGCTGTGTTTTATTACTTTCAAGTGCACATGAAATATAAAATGAGCCAGAGTGCTTGGGGCAGATCTTGGGAGATCTGCTTCTACGGATAAGTAAGTATGTTTTTGAAATTAGCCTCCTATTGTTTGGAGCAAATCCCCGTGCGATTTGAGAGTAGTTGCTTTCTTATTCTTAAAAACGCGGCTCCTCTATTATCTGGCTTCTGTTGCTGGGGCCATGGTGTTATTGAGAACTTTAGTTCAAAGAAATCCAGACAGGGCACCATCTTAACCAAGATCAAAGGGCCAAGGTAGATGCTGTCCCGCCTGGACCCAGAGGCCACCAGAACTAGAGTGCCTCAGAAACACCAAATGCTTTTCAATTCCTGCAGGTTCTGTCATGGCTCTTCCCTACTCCAGTGAAAACATCAGACCCTGACTGCATAGAGACTTCACTCTCTGGAGACCTAAGTCATCCTAACTGGCTTTGCTCCCATGTTCCTCCACTCCTTCTGTCTCTTGACTTGGTCCTCCCCACTTGAACTGGAAGTTCTCTGTGTGCCTTCTGGCCACCCACTTGAACTGGAAGTTCTCTGTGTGCCTTCTGGCCCCACCCCTACTCCACGCCTCTCCCACCCCCCCCACCCCCACCACCCCCACCACCCCCACCACCCCCGCTGTTTCGCCCAGCTCTGTGTTCCATACAGTCTAAGAACTGTGTCTTACAACTCTCTTACCTTCCAGCTTCCACTGGGGCTCAGCAATATTGTGGGGTTTATTGCCACACGTTCTTTACCAGTGGGCAGAGATTTGGTGACGGCAGCATTCTTCTATCCAAAGCCAGAGCGGCCCTCTAGAACACTGTGTGACAGCTAACCTTTGCTGATTTCCTTTGGCTGTTTCCTGTGCTGCTCTAGACTTACCAGTGTGGCTACTTCCTCTTACTGCTGGTCTTCTGCATACCTGCCATGGCTCCAGCCATGTCTGCCAATGTCTCCCTCCAGCAAATTGCATGACACTGTTAGAACCCCGCCCTACCCCTAGGACCCAACACTTGAACAAAGAGTGAACACTCAAATACTTGCTAGCAATAGAGTTGACAGAGGGAGGATAAATCGCTTCTGCTTTGAGACAAGTGTGCTATCTTGCTCTCTCTCTTTCTTTCCCTCCCTTCCCCTTCTAAATCTTCAGTTTTTAATTTAATTTATGATCTTGCTCCCAAACGGTCCCTGTGCTGGATAGTTTTATGACAACTTGACATAAGCTAAAGACATCAATTGAGAAAAAAACGCCTCCATAAGACAGGGCTGTATGTAGGCCTGTAGGCAGGTCATTTTCTTAATTTGTGATTGGTGGGGAGGGCCCAGTACACTGTGAGTGGTGCCTTGGGTTGGGCTAGGCTGCAAACTTGGGTTCCACAAGAGAGCAGGCTGAGCAAACTACGAGAAGCAAGCCGGTAAGCAGCTCCCCTTCACGGCCTCTGCATCAGCTCCTGCCTCCAGGTTCCTGCCCTAACTTCCTGCATTGATAGATGTGGAAGAAGACAAATAAACCCTTTCCTCCCCAACTTGCTTCTGGTCGTGATGTTCATTATAGCCATAGTAACCCTAACTAAGACAGAATCTATGAAGTAACCTTAACAGGCAATGACCACTGTTATCACCTTCCCACGAAAACCTGGAATCGGAAACTTGGATGTTTCAAAAACCAGATTTTCTAAGCTAGTGCCTGGATGCTATCTAACACACCAGTAGACAATGTGACACATAGAGTTGGTGAGGTGAGAGGTGGCAGTGTGGAGGTCAGGGGCTGACAATAAGCAGCACCTCCTAGCGAGTTTGTGGACTGGGGTTCAGAACTCACTCTATACCAGAGTCTCTCATCTGACTCTGTTATAGCTGAATCTTAACTACCTCCCCAAGGCTCAGGTGGCAAAGCTTGGGCTGCCAGCCAATGGCACAATTAGGAGGCAGTGGTATCCTTCCATGTGGAACCTAGTGAAAGGAAATTACGTCACTGGAGGTGTCCCCATGGAGAGGACGTAGGAAGCACGTTATTTCCCGGTATCCATAGGGTAGCCAGCATGCTATGACATACATTTCCACCATGACATTCTGTACTGTCGAATGCTCAAAGCAACCAGCCCGAATGGACCCTGGGAAGCAAACTCTGCCTTTTCTCCTGTCAAATTGCTTCTGTCAGGCGTGTGTGACAGCGGCACATCCTGGCCGGCTATAATGAAAGGCTGTCTCATTTCAGGGTCTGTAGTAAAATCGTAAGGGGAGAGAGGCCTCCTGCTCTGGCCCTTCCTCAAGGCCAGGAATGCATAATGGGGCAACTGTAAAGTGAAGGGGGGTTGTATAACTGTACCTGAGAATTTGATTATCAGGAGTTTAAGCTAATATGCAGGAAAGGACATGCCCAGTAGGTGCTTCTGACCCTCACAGACTAACACTTCAGACATTCCAGACAAACGGTCCTGTCTCAGAAATCATGACCTTCATTTTTAAATTCTGCCTGCTTCACATTTTTTTTAGAATATAATAAACATCCTTTTATTAAAAAGGGACATTTTCTATGGTTTAAAAAAAGTACATGTGTGCGTGCATGTGTGCATGCATGTGTGTGACTAAGGTACCTGCAGAAACCAAAAATCAGATTCCCTGGAGTTGGAGTTCCAGGTGGTTGTGACCTGGTCTACACTGATGCTGGGAACTGAACTCAGGTCCTCTGGAAGAGCAGTAAACACTGCTTAGCCATCACTCTGGCCCCTTAATCCCAGTACCAGGAGGCAGAGGTAGATGGATCTCTGTGAGTACAAGGCCAGTTTGGTCTACATAGGGAGCCAAGACTACATAGTGAGACTCTGTCTCATCAAAGAAAAATAAATAAAGATTTTTATTTTTTTTTTAATGAAAGAAACTTAAGAAAAGAAAAATCTCTATGAATCCCAATCCCCTTGCATATTTTCTGGGTTTGCTCACCTTGGCATGTGTGTTTGAAGTGTATCGGGAACACTCCATACCCTCCCCATCAGTACTGGGGATGGAGGTCCCAGGAGGAGAACGATTGGGCCTGTGAGATGTATGTAGCAGGCATACCTTTAGAACAGTAGTCAGTTTAGGGCTCAGCCATGGAAGCGCCCACAGCGATTCCTGCTCCGCTGCTGGTGGCTAGCTGGGTGACCTGCCCCTCCACCCGCCTCAGTTTCCACATGACTCCGGTGCGCATAATCCCTCCACCATAGCTTTGTTGGGAGGATTAACTCGGGTGACGAGTGACCAGTGTGACCTCCGCCTAGAATAGTCCCTGGCCCTCAGCAGGCTCTGGGTAAGCCAGGCTGTGAGGATATCTGGCTGCAAGGCCTCCCTGCATTGGCTGGCTGCAAAGAATGTAGTTAGTGCTGGTGTACGGCCCGAAATGAATCGCTTTTGTTTTCCCCAGCCTGACAAAAGAGGTCCCCTGGCTCTCTCTGGGTGTGAAGCAGCCAAGGCAGAGCGAGCGCTAAGAGCCCCCTTTGTCCTGACAGAGGCCTGGTTTGTCACGCACAATGCTGCTCTGGCCGCACTGGAAGCCTGTGCGGCTGTGACAAATCTGTTTGGGTTGGAGTGGCACCAGGTCACCGCTGCGCTGTGTCCAAGCTCTCGGGCTGCCAGGCCTGGCACACTCGGGGCTGTGAATTCATTCAGGGCTGCCTGAAGCATGGGACACTGGGACTTTGTGCTTTGAATACAGAGAGTCAGCAATTCATTTTGATGACCTTGCCCCTCTTTGGGTGGAGGTGTCCTGGGACCCCCTAGGCTGCCAGTAGGTAGTGTGGCCCAGTAGGTAGGGAGTTGTGTTCTCTCTCTCTCTCTCTCCCTCACTCCCTCTCTTCCGCTTCCATTTTTCATTTCACATGCAACTGTGTTTTACCTACACACAAGTCTAAGCACCACACGTATGCCTGGTGCCCAGAAAGGCGCGGTGCTTTTTCAGGGTGTTAATCAATGAGACGCGGTTGGCCTGGTGTTTGCGAAGCACTCGCAGCAGCGCTGGAAGACCCACTCCTAACCGACCAGGAGGAGCATCCTTCGTGGACATTCAGAAGCGTCCCCAGAACCAGCACGCACTGCTCATTATGCCACGTGTGGTTCAGTCTTTAGTCTCTGGCTGCTGACCACCCTTTGAAAGCTCTCATCCTGTAGCCGCTGCAGAGAGTCCGTGCTTACTTGCTTTGCTTTGTGGTTCAGTTGATGTGACTGCCGGCACAGCCTTCCTGTGCTCTTCTTGGTTCTATGCTCTGCGCACCGGTGATGCCCACCTCGCCTACACGGCCCCACAAACTCCATTCCTTCAACACCAGTGTGAAGAATCCTGCTCTGGGAGGAGTGTTTACCTTCTAAATAAAATACTGCTTCATGCCATAGAGTCTTCCCTCAGCTGAGCTCAAGCTAGAGTGTCTCCGTGGAGGCTTGGCAAGGCTTAAGCAAACATGGCCGTACATTTCAAGGGAAAAAATCCTTTGTGGGGGGATAACTCCGTGAGAATTATATGTCTAAAATATAAGACCAGGAGCCAGGGAGGTGGCTCAGTGGGTAGAGGCCTGATGACCAGAATGTGATCCCAGAAACCCTCTTATAAAAACAAACCAGATATGGTGGCGTATGTGTATAATCCGAGCACTCCTTGGTCTGCACCTCAGAGGACACCATTATGGCTGGGAAATGTAACTCAGTGGTAGAGCGCGTGGCCTGCATGTGTGAGAGTCTTGGTTCAGTCCCAGGTAGTAGCAAAAAATAAAATAAAATAAAATAATTTAAAAATAAAGGACCAGAACACCTACTGGGGTAGATGGGAGGCTGTGACAGAAAAGCCTGAAAGCTCTTGGGCCATTATAATAGCAGAAGAAGCGAGGGAGAGCCTTCAATAGGGAGGAAGATGAAAACCAACTCTGGAAAATTATCTTCTGACCATGCACCAGCCACGGTCCACACTCTAAATAAATACATAAAATATATCCGAGACCAGAAGACACAACACAGGTTCCTGCCTTTCCCACACTCTGTCCTGTTCTTGGGGAAGTGGGGGAGGGATGAGGGGGGGGACCAAACAAAGTAAGAGCTGAGAAGTTTCCATGCCACCCTCTCCTGGGCACCATGTTAGGGAGCTCTTCAGGTCCTGGGTGTGGTTCATGGCCTCTGTCATGGGGTCCCATACAGCTGGGGTCACAGACACCATTGCTGCACCCTTCCCTCAGGGCCTGGTGGAGCATCAGTCAGGGTTCCTTGCCATTGCCTTCCCAAGAGTGGAATGAGGATTTACGGGGTAACAAAAGCTTGTCTATGCAGGTGGGGAAACAGAGTGTTGCTGGTATTTTTCTTGTCCTGCCAGGTCCAGCTGCTTCAGCCCCAAATGAACACACAGAAATGCTATATATTAATTATAAAACTGTTGGCCGATGGCTAGGGCTTCTTATTGGCTAGCTCTGTCTTAATTATTAACCCAGAACTACTAATATATGTATTTTTACATGGCTTTATCCTACTGGAGAACGCCTGGCCCGTCCTCTACTCTCAGTCCCTGCATGGTATCCCCTCCAGGTCTCTCCCTGCCTACTTTCCCCAGAATCCTCCTCGTCCTAGTCCTGCCTACCTTCCTACCTCTATTGGCTGAACAGTGAGAGAAACATATGCACAGAAGGACATCCCCCATCAATAAAGAGAGTAGAATCTCCCAAGTGCTGCAAACTGCCGGACCACCTTTGGTTTTAGTTGAGGGGGAAATCTATTAAATCTGAGACCTCAGAATGGTTTGAGAGGCTGTGGCATTGTAATCTTCTTTAAACTGCAGTGATCTGAAGAAATCAGAAAGTTGTTTAAAAAAACAAACCAAAACAACAACAGAAGTCTATTCACACAACCAGAGCAAACAACACAACAAGCCCAGAACCCTGGGGAAAACAGCGCCATCTGCAGAATCCTCCATGCTCTGTCCCCTGGGAACCTCAACTCCAGAAAGGATGAATCGTCTCCAGCAGTGACAAGAAAAATAAGTCTGGGCACATTTTGCATTTGATTTTGTTTTCAAAACATCAATTTTCTCTTAGTTACAAATGTGTTTGTGCTTCACATAAAATTCTTGGAAAACAAAACACAACAAAGTAGGGTCATTTATGATTTCGCTTCCCAGAAATGTCGAATTTACGGTCTCTAGTGTGTACATTTCCTCTACAGAAATATTTACAAAATATGGATCATAAAGAAGAGACAAACATGGAAGTAAAAGGTTCCAGTTGGGAAAAGGAACTGTGGGAGAGGAAGGGGTGAGATGGGATATTAGGGTGAATATGATCAAAATGCATTATATACAAATCATAGTGAAGCCCACTATGTAAAAAGAAAAAAATATATAAAATAGATTATTTCTTTGCAAAAAATTTACTGATTCATTTATTTAATTTAGGAACTCAGTTACACTAGGAGATACCTCCTTTAAAATATTTCTGAGCATGCTGGAGAGATGGCTTTTCGGTTAAAAGCACTCACAGCTTTTTTGGAGAACCCAAGTTCGATTCCCAGCATGGATCACTGTCTTTAACTCCAGCTCTGGAGGGAATCCAATGCCCTCTCCTGGTTTCCACAGGCACCTGTACACATGCAACATACGTTCACATAGAGACTCAGATACACATAAAATAAAAACTATAAAAATTAATTTTTAAAATGTCGTCTAATGGCTACAAAGAGTTCCGGCATTTGATTGTATTGTAATTCCCTCTGAACAGGTATGAAGGATTTAATTTTGTCTCTGACTGGTATAGTACAAATCCCTGAACACTTACCACCTCATACTTACATATGCCAGACTTCAATCTTATGCAGTCTTCAAGTTCATTATTTGATTCGCTTTATTTAAATACTGTCATGCCATAAGAATGACACAAACGCAGATAGCAAAACAGAAAGGAAAAACAATGCCTTCTGTGGATCCCGAAGCATACACCGTCAGCTAAGCGTTTCACATCAGCTTTAAGGACAGGCCAGAGACGAACAAATTGGAGGAAACAGTCTGCTGATACCAGAAGTTCAGAAGTTGATAAATGTGTCCATCCCTTCAAAAATCACATGCCAGCCAGGTTGAGGCGTGGCTCAGCTGAGAGTGCTTGATTAGCAAGCACAAAGCCCTGGGTTCAGTCTCCAGAACTATATAAACCAGCCAGGGGGAAAAATGGTCAGAAGGAAGTACTGTTAGAAGGAAATACGATTTTTTTAAAGGGGGGGGGAAGCAGAAAAGGAAGAGGCAGTGGAAGAGAGTGGAAGGACAATCAGGAAGTAAAGAATGATGAAGGAGGAAAGGGATAAAAGAACGAAAGTATAGATGGTGAAATGTAGGTGGACTATTCTGTCCCACCAGCCAGCACCCAAACAACCACCCAGAGACTTAACCATTAATTATAAAAATTTGGCCAATAGCTCAGGCTTGTTACTAACCAGCTCTTATGACTTAAATTAACCCATATTTTTTGCCGATATACTACCACGTGGCTCAGTCCTGTTTTCAGCATGGTAAGTTCATCTTGCTTCTCCCCACATCTTCTGTAACTCTGCCCTTCTTCATCCCGGTGCGCTTACTGCCTATCTGAAAGTCCTGCCTAACCTCTTCCTGCCTGCCTATTGGACATTTAGCTCTTCATTAAACCAATGAGAGCAGCACATCTTCACAGTGATCAGAAGGACAGGGCAGGGAAATGTGTGAAAGAGGTAAGCTGGAAAAACAGGAGTCATCAGTAAGCCGATGAAATTCCCAGAGCTTTAGTATCCACAACAATGAGTGAAAATGGCTCAGTACCACAGCACCATGTGGCTACTGCTGCGGGTGGCAGCAGGAGCCACACCTTCACACCCTGGTCTCTCTCTTCCTCGGGATGCTCTGAGCCCCACATGAAATCCCTGCTGCCACACACCCTGGGTGTGTGACCTCACAGAAGCAGGCTGTAAGGAAGAGCTCATTCTGAACCAGTAGCACCACCTCTAAGGGCATCGCATGCCAGGAGGGTTGAGTACAAGGAAGTGCCCAGGCATATACCCAAAGGGTGCACATTCATACAACAAGGACGCATGTTCAACTATGTTCATAGCAGCATTATTTGTAAAAGCCAGAACCTGGAAGCAACCTAGATGCCCCTCAATCAAAGAAAGGATGGAGAAAATGTGGTACATTTACACAGTGGAGTGTTACTCAGCGGAGTTGGGAGGGTGGGTGGGCAATGGAATCTTAAAATTCCCAGGCAAATGGATGGAATCGGAAAAAATATCCTGAGTGAGGTAACCCAGTCACAGAAAGACAAGCATGGTGTGTACTCATTCATATATGGATTTTGGACATAGAGCAAAGGGTTACCAGCCTACAATCCACACCGCCAGAAAGGCTAGGAAACAAGGAGGACCCTAGAGAGACATACATGGTCCCCCAGAGAAGGGGAAAGGGACAAGATCTCCTGAGCAAAGTGGAAGCACAAGGGGAGAGAGGAAGGGAGAAGAGGAGCAGGGAGGAGAACAAGAGGGATCAGGAAGATTGAATGGGGCGATAAATAGAGGAGAGCAAGAAAAGAGACACCCTCACAGAGGGAGCCAGCATAGTTTTACAGAGAAATCTGGCCCTAGGAAATGTTCAGAGATCCACAAAAATGACCCCAACTAAGAATCTAGGCAGTAGTGGAGAGGCCACCTTTGATGCCCTTGCCCTATAATGAGATTGATGACATTAATTGCCATCCTGGAGCCTTCATCCAGTACTGATGGAAGCAGAAACAGACACCCAGAGCTAAGCACTGAGCCTGGAATCCAGTTGTAGAGAGGAAAGAGGGATGAGCAAAGGGGTTAAGACCGGGCTGAGTAAACCCACAGAAACAGCTGACCTGACCTAGTGAGAGCACACAGCCCCCAGTGGTAAAGCTGGGGAACCAACATTGCACCAAACCAAGCCCTCTGAACGTGGGTGCCAGTCAGGAGGACTGGGTACTCTACGGGACCTCTAACAGTGGAACCAGTATTTATCCCTAGTGCACAAATGGACTTTGGGAGCCCATTCCCCATGGGCAGATACTCTTTTAGCCCAGATAGACGGAGGAGGGCCTGGGCCCTCCCACAAATGATGTGACAGACTTTGGTGATCCCCCATGGAAGGTCTCACTATCCTTGGGAAGAGGGTGAGGGTGGGTTGGGGGGTCATTATGGAGGTTGGGAGCATGAGAGGGAGAGAGAACAAGGGGATTGATATGTAAAATAAGATTGCTTCTAGATAAAATAAATAAAACCAAGGAAGTGTCCAGTTCAATGACAAAGGAAGAAGGACCCCACCTGCCCCGTGCACTCCAGTAAGAGAGAACACTGGGGGGACTCCATTGCGTTTGCTCCCAACTAACAAAACTGGTTATTTCAAATGGCTGCTATCCAATTCTGTCACACTAGCTCATATGCTAGCATCTTCAGTTTTCATATGAAGAGAGGGCACAGAAAGGCAAACGACTTATCCAAAATTATAGGGACAATAAATGACAAGCCCAGACCAAAGAGATGGCTCAGAGGTTGAAAGCACTTGCTGCACAGCCTGCAGACCTGAGTGTGGCAGCAGAACAGGTGAGGCGGGACACATCTGGGATGTGAGCAGTCTGACATCCTGGTGGGATGGGAAGACAAATTACCTGGAATCTGGAAGACCGGCTAGCCAGGAGTACACAGCAGAGCAGCAACCGGAGAGACCGCACCTCAGTGAGGTGGGAGAAAGTGCTTCCTGAAAATGGACCTCCATGTGCATACTGTGGCAGGTGTTACACCACACACACACACACACACACACACACACACACACACACACACACTGTAAATAACAAGCCACTTTTAATGGCTTGAACTCTACTCTTTACGATACTGAACTCATGCCCCGAGCCATATTTACAGTGTGGCATCATGAAATACGCGTTTGATATTAGATTGACACTTGATTAGCCACCTGCATTTTCTTACACCTCGCTGTCAGTCACACCACTCCCTTTAACATGGGGGTGGGGTGGTTAAGCACATCATTTTTCTTATTTTCCTCATAGGACTGCTTGCTTCCTTTTCTCTGCTGCCACTCTCGCCTCTTCCCTTTCCTCCAAGAGTCATATTCCTGGCAGGGTTGACCACAGCGCAGTTTTTAGTGTTATTTATAGATAATGTAACTCAATCCAAATACTATGTCATGGCTGGTTCTGAGTAATTTAGCAGATTAGAAGGGCCTTGGTTTCATCTCTGAAATGCAGTAGATTAATAGTGAAGGGTAAGAAAATGATTTGTGTATTGTTTGCAACATAAAACAATGCTTTTTTTTTAATCTGTAATTCGTTTGTGGTTCATGCTGGGATGCATCAGAAATGAATTTTGCTTGGTACACTAGTTTTAGTAATTTTTTCAGTTTTTCCTTGATGTTTTATATCTACAGCCTGGGTCTCTTCTTGTTACATTAACTGCTCTTCCCAGAATTAGCATTCTCAGATATTAATATTCTGAAGTGGGTGTGGATAGTATGTCTAACATAAGATCAGTTAACCAAGGCTGCATGTCACTATTCATGGTAGCACTTTTCTGGGAAGACAGGAATAAGCATCCATTCACCCCAGACAAGATATCAACAACAGACCAAATAAACAATTCCACAACTACCTATGAGCCAATGAGTTACCTACAGGTGCAGAGACAGGGATTACTTACAGGGCAATGGGTGACTCCAAAGTGACTGCTTCTTTGGGACTCCTTGGCTGCCCTGTAAGCAGCTCCAGAGCGTCTTCTGTCCAGAGATTGTTCACTGCTTGGAGAAAGGCCTTGTGAGGTTTGGTGGCTTTCATGATTTTCCTGAGCCTTGTAAACTTCCTTAACTTCCTGAGCGGGAGCCCCTTCTTTCCCCCAGTAGGAAATGCTTTGATTTTAATTCAGCGAGGGAGAACAAAACTAAGCACCATCGAATCAGGGTGATGTGTCGTAGGTATCTGTCTTGGTTTCTTTTTCTGTGGCTGTGACAAAATACTTGGTCAAAATCAGCTAAGAGAGAAAGGGCTTATTCGAGCTCACAGTTCCAAGTTGCACTCCATTGCTGAGGGGAAGTCACAGCCACAGCAGCCTGAGACAACTGGTCACTTTGCAGCTGTGGCCAAGAAACAGCGTGTTAGTGGATGCATAGCCTGGACTGGCCCTCTCCTAGCCCAGTTTTCATTAGAGAGGCTTCATCCACAACTGATGGAAACATGCAGATCCACAACCAAACCTTAGGTGGAGTTCGGGGAATCCTGGTAGAAGAGGGGGGGGGAGGATTGTGGGAGCCAGAGGGGTCAAGAACACCAAGAGAAAACTCACAGAATCAACTAACCGGGCTCAAAGGGGCTCGCCGAGACTGAACCTACAAGCAGAGGGCCTGCATGGGATTGACCTAGGCCCTCTGCTATGGTTGTGCATCTTGGTCTCCTTATGGGACTCCTAACAGTGGGAGCAGAGGCTGTCTCCGACTCTTTTACTGGCTTCTGGGACCCTATCCCTCATACTGGGGCATCTTGCCCATCCTAAGAGGGAGGTGCTTAGTCTTACAGCCACTCAATATGCCATGCTTTGTTGATAACCGTGGGAGGCCTGCCCTTTTCTGTATAGAAAAGGAGGAGTGAGGGGTGCAGAGGGGGAGGTAGGAGAAGGGGCTTAGAGGAGAGGAGGGAGAGGAAGCTGTGGCCAGGATGTAAAATAAGTAAATTTGTTTGTTTGTTTTTTTGTTTGTTTTTCGAGACAGGATTTCTGTGTTACAGTCTTGGTTGGCCAGGAACTCGCTTGGTAGACCAGGCTGGCCTCGAACTCACTGCCTCCCTCTTTCTCCCAGGTAGTTAGTTAATTTTTAAAGATGCATCCTTCACAATAAAGAACAGCTCTTCATCTTTGGGGAAGACAAAGAAAAGAGATGACACAAAGGACACCAGGGCGCCCGCTCAGTTACCTCCCTCTCACCTTTGTCCTTTAGTCCAGGGTCCAGCTCAGGAAATGGTCACCCACCTTCCCATGGGCCTCCCCACCTCAGGTAGCTCAGTTAAGAAAGCCGCCAACCAGCGGACTCAAAGGCCCTCTCCCGTGTGATCCTAGATTGGAGCATTGTGTAGCGTGCAAAGTCCACGTTGGCAAAAGCAAAGATGATAAATGTGAAAAGAAAATAGAGAAACTCGTGGAGCAAGAAGGGGGGAAAGAGGAACCGAAAGAAGCAAGGACAAGAGTAGCTCACTTGGGGTGAGGAGGGGCGGGCAGGGGAGGCCCCCGCCCACCGCTGGAATACTTAATAAAAAGCCAGCATCTTCACCAAGCATCTTCATCCTCTGAGCTACCCCACCAGCTCCCAGCAAGTATTTTGGCAGTCACACTAACTACCAACAGATCTGCACTTCCCAGTCCTTGGGGCTCCCAGGTTCCTCTGCTCCTTATACATTCTCCCCTTCTTAAGCTCAAATTAAAGTCACCTCCTCGCCTTTGGATGCATTTGGGTATGTGACACCAGCTTGCACTGAGTGCCTTACGTCCTGCATTCTGTTCTGTGTGCATGTGCTTCCTGTTGCAGAAAATCGAGCTGCCCCTAAAGGCCCAACCACGTCTCCCCAGGAACCAGAGGTATGTTAGCCACTTTTGCTGAACACACCAGGTTCTGTTCTAAGAGCCTTGGATGACAGTTAGCTCATCCAAAGAGCTCCCTTTTGACTTGTGTGTATAATCACTGTCCCTAGAGATAGTTGCTACTCTGAGCTCTATCCCTGCATCACAGTTAACTTGCTTCTCTGTGTGATGAAGCACATCAGGGAAATGTTTTAGGTCAGGCCTGTGGCCCCTGAATATAGAGCACAAATAGCCCAAATGCGTCCGCTTATTACCCAGAGGCAATCAGGGCTCTTACAGCTCTTCTGACTAGGGAAAGGACTGAGCAGGGTTACACCTTCAAGTCCCAGCAATAGCTGACTTTCTGAAGGCTCATGGCATGCTAGGTTTCTTTTCTCCAATGTCTTTGGGCTTGCAGGAGTACAACACACCAGGCACTATGTCCAAAGAGACTCTAAACGTTTGCAATATAAAAGCATTTGGGATTGCTTTTAATGCCAAGTATTTAAAGTCCCCTAACATAATAACTTATTAATAAAGCTCCCCATGGCTTATAAATCAATGTTACTAACAAATCCTACTTAATCAGGGAATATAATCTGATTAACTGGAATAAAACATGCGTCTAAGATCTCCAGCAATTTGCTGAGCTTGCACTACATCATGTGTGAAAAACACAATCCATGCCCACACCTTCCCAGGGCACTGCTGGCCCAATTCACCCACAGCTGTCAGCAAACCCATGGGGGGGGTATGCTGTTTGTTCTGACAGGTAGCTAGTTTCTTTGCCTTCTGGACCCTGAAGTCACAAAGCCACTCAGCCTCCTCTGTGCCTCCTGAGGCCATGCTGGCAGGAGAGGACAGTGAGGCTGGAAGCAGCCTGTCAGAACCACAGGCATGGAGAATGGAGGGTCAGGAACTAGGGTCACCACCCCTTGGGCCACCATGGGCGGGAGTGTGTGTCGCTGATTACAGGATAGCAGAAGAGGACCTTCAAAGTTCAAGCAGAGCAGGGCACCTCTTCCTGTCTCCCCAAACCTGGTGTCTGCCGATCACCTTTTCAGAACTTTCTTAGGGAATGCTTTACTCAACAAGATGACCCAGTCACTAGTCACCGAGATGGAAAAAACCAAGAAGAAAAATCTTCTCTCACTTTGTATTCAAACTCCCTAATGTGGCTTTGTGCATGTGACCCTGCAGCTGATCTTCAGCACACAGACAGATAGACACGCATAGAGACAGACAGACAGACATGGGGGCAGACAGACAGACAGACATACAGACAGATAGAGACAGACACATATGAAGACAGACAGACACAGAGACACATACACATACAGACACACAGACAGACATGGAGACAGACACACATGGAGACAGACAGACAGACAGACACACGACAGACAGACAGACAGACAAACATGGGGGCAGACAGACGAACAGACATACAGACAGACACAGAGACAGATACATATGAAGACAGACAGACACAGAGACACATACACATACAGACACACACACACACAGACACACACACACACACACAGACACACATGGGGACACACAGACAGACATGGAGACAGACAGACACACATGGAGACAGACAGACACACATGGAAACAGACAGACACACAGACAGACAGACACTGAGACAGACAGACATGGAGACAGACAGACACACACACACACACACACACACACACACACACACGTCAAGACCTCCTCCTCTCTCATTGTGTTTCCCAGATTCCCTTGTTGGTCTTTCTACCCTTCATTGGCCTGGACACGGCAAGCTTGTCTCTCCCCCTTGGCTTCTCTGTCTTCCCCAGAACAGGGCTGGGTGTGGTCAGTGAGGAGGAGGCAGAGGGCCCGTTCCTCCCAGGGCCTGTCTCCTTTGATTTCTCCTTCTTCAGACTTCAGGCCAGACCCCACCTCTGGGGCTCGTTCTCTGACTGGGTGGCCTGTGGCACTTTTGTTCCTTAACTCTGACAGTCTTCCAGTGAGCCAGCTGTTGAACATGAGGGCACCAGGTTCCTTATGACCCATCCTGGGGCGGGGGAGGCAAGTGTAGAAAACATGGGTGCAGCCAGCCTTGGCAAGGGGGGATGCAGTCCACTGGGTCAGCATGGCAGGTGCTAAATTAGATACATGACAAAGATGCGGTGTCAGAAAAGTCCTCCGATGGTCAGCGCTCAGCATAAGAGACTCGGGGGATGACGGTGACAAAAGTGCCACCGCAGCAAAGGAAGGGGGGAGGAGGCTTAGCCAACCTCTGCTTCGACTTCCATGACCTACAGTGTTTGGTTTGAAATGTTTTTATTTGGGTTTTTAAAAATCTCTAATATGAATTGACTCTTTGTTTACTTTTGCTTCTGATTTTAAAGTGAGGCATTGTCTCCAAAACAAACAAAAAAGGAAAAACAAAAACAAGAACTGAGGACCGAGGTACAGCTCAGTGGTAGAGTTTGGCCAATATATGTGAGTCTGCAGTTTCCATCTTAAGCAGAGAGAGAGGGGAGAGATAGAGACAGAGAGAGAAGGCGGAGGGCTCTCATCGCCAATCCCTTGTATGCAACACTAGAATCTAAACAGCCCCGGGAGGTAACAGTAACATTCCTAAACACTGCCACCAAGTGGCCATATGGAGATGGAGCGAGACTCAGGAGAGTGCAGGGACAGCCACCTTCCATTGCAATGTCCCATACAGACAACTGCCAGCAACCATGATCACAAGTTCCTATGTTTGGAGAGCAAACTCCACAAGCAAAACTACCAGAGGGAGCCCACCTGTGAGCAGCAGTGCTCATAATCTGTAGAAGTGACATTTCTTGGGAGGACAGCTTTGGGGGAGACCACAAACCAGTCACCTCTCCTAGTTCTGGTCTGGAAGAAACTGGAGAGCTCCTGAGAAGTGCCACGACCCTTCCAGGCCAGATTTTCAGCACTGTGTGTGGATAAAAATGCTGGGAACACGGATTGGTTTCTGAGAGTTACTTAGTGCTGATGCCTTAGAGAATCAGTACAAACGCATACTTGTAGCTAGGGATGCTAGCATAGCAGTAAGGGAGAGGCATGGATGAACTTGCTCTTGACAGAGTAAGAAACGGCCATTGGGTGGATGCCTATGACTGCACCTGGGCAACTGAGCATGAAGAAAACGGGCTCCACGACCCACTGGAGTGCTGGACCCACTCCTGCAAATAGATAGGTTAGGTACTCACCCAGCAGTGCTGTCAAGGTCTGGTGTACACAGCTCATCAATCCAGGCTCTCTTACGTATCGGAGGGAGTCGGGTTTCTTTGCTGTGGGTCATTTTCCCCACTTGCATAAATGGAAAAAGGGTTGCCCAGACCTGTATTTGCTTGGTCGACTCTGTAACTTGTCACACAAAGTGGTGAGTGCAGGTTTGCTGGATTAACTGTCGAGGAACAAGCGTCTGTGCCGACATCTTCACTGGTGATGATAAAATATTTTCCATTGCATCATGCTTTTTATATTGCCCACATTCTGCGGGGTATGGATTCGGGTGATTTGGTTGGGAACTTGAGATTCAATTTAAATTAAGTAGACTAGAGAGAATGGGCTAGAGAGACATTTTACTTTAAACCATAAGGTTTTATTTCTAGCCTTGAGTAAAATTAAGTAGGGAGGATTGAAAGATAACTGACTGCAGTCTCTGATCTAACAGAATCCTGTTGAGATCAGGTCCATGACTGCAACTCCAGCATTTATTTGATTAGATACATATTTTTTGAAGGCCTCTAGGACATTGTACAGATATGACGATTGTGGGTGCTTATAGCTTACACAAGTATCTTCATGCATAGAAATTCTATGTGTTGTAATCCTATATCAGTTATTTGTTACAGCATCAAGAAAGAAAAAAAAATCAGTGCAATCCCAGTAATCAAGAGGGCATTGTGGGAAGGAAGAGATTTGAAATGATCCTCCAAAGATTCAAAGAACTTTGACAAACGATGACAAGAAAGTAGAAGTGTGGCTTGGACACACCTATCTAAGTTAGGGTTATTACTGCTGTGATGAAGCACTATGGCCAAAAGCAACTTGGGAAGGAAAGGGTTTGTCTGGCTGACATAACTCATGTCACAGTCCACTGAGGGAAGTCATGACAGGAACTCAGACTGGAGAAGAACTTGGAGCCAGTAGAGCTGCTTACTGGCCTGTTCTCAAGGCTTGCACAGCCTGCTTTCTTATAGCACCCAGGACCACCATCCCAGGGGCGGCCCCACCCACAATGAGCAGGATCCTTCCCCATCAATCACTAAGAAAATGCCCTACAGGCTTGCCTACAGCCTAATCTTATGGACAAGTTTCCTTATCGAGGGTCCCTCCTCTCAGACGACTTTAGCTTGTGTCAAATTGACATAAAAACTAGCCAGTACAGTACCTTTCCCAAAGCAAGAAAGTATATTTGGAAAAAGACATACAGTCAGAGTAGCTGGGATAAAGAAACCCCAGAGGTAAAGTTGAACAATTTGGGGTGGTTATATAAAAAACAAAACAAAAAACCTGTGGAAACCAGTATCTCAGCCAGAATTTGGTAGGAATTCATAGGCCTGTAACAGGTGAGATCCCACAGATGATGTAATAGCTCATTGGTTATAAGATGGTTGAAAAAGCTGATGAGGAGATAGTGAGGCCACTTGGAGACTGGAACCATCAGGAAACTGCTACCCCACACAGAGCCAGACGATGTTCCAGGAGTCCCCAAGGAGTCAGACCCCTTGTAGATATTGTCCAATGGGAGTGGAGTCCCTGTAACTAGGGCTATAGCTTCAAGGGACAACAGAGAAGCAAGCCACACTGTCCACATTGGGCTTCTGTCTTCTGTCTTCCAGTCCCTCACCAGGACACTGGCCAGCACAGCAGGAGCTAACTGGCAAGGGAGTCTTGGAAATGTGACTTGCACATGAAGGAGGACCAGGCTTCACTCAACATCACAGGACGGTGGGAAGGTGACAGGGAGACTCCTCAATTGCTTTCTATAAAGGTTTGTGTAAAGGTTAGGTGATAGCCCCCAAAGATATCCACATCCTGTCCTGTTACAGCAGGTCTCCCCGCCGGCCTCCCGGTCCTGCCACCACGTGGGCCCTCTGCCACGCCAGCCCCAAATAACACTCAGAGACTCTGTATTTGATACAATCCTGTTGGCCAATTACCATTATTGTTTATGGGCTAGCTCTGCCTTAATTATTAACCCATTTCTACTTATCTAAGTATTTCCACGTGGTCGTCTTATCGGCGCGGCAGGCGTCCTCCTTCCTCCGGGGCTACATGTCGACCCCACCTTCTCACTTTCTCTTCCTCCTCCTGGGCTCCTAGCCCCGACTATCTTGTTTCCTATTGGCCACAGGGCTTTATTAACCAGTATGAGAAACATATATACAGAATAACATCTCCCATCATCTCCTCTTTTCTGTCTAAAGTAAAAGAAGGGGTTTAACCTTAACATAGCAAAATATACCATACAACAGTTATCAAATAAGAATCATAGTAAACAATATTTAGTCCATTAACATTTTGTAAGACTTTAAGAAAATATCATCTATCCTATCTTTGTGAGTCTAAAGTCCTATATGTAACTTATCTTTAATCCTAACTAAGGAAAACTATAAGCATAACTATCTGTCTTCAACTCCTTCAAAGACCACAGAAGGATAATATATAAACTCTAGAAATGACAGAGACAACTCATTGCCTGGTCAGTCACCCGAAGTTCTTCTGTAATGTTCCATCTTCAGCCCATAGGCCATAGTGTGTGTCCAGACTCCTCAACAAGGCAGGAAACTTTTCTCTGTGTCCTGTAGACTGTCTGGCTGTCTGGCAGCCTCTTCCATAAAGCAGGAATCCTGTAGCAATGTCCATCTTGCATCAGCAGTCACCTTTTTGTGGGTCCTGCATGTCCAATTTCTACAACATAAAGTCAAACAGTCTAGACAAGAGAAGTACCTTGCTTAAATGGCTATCTTGCCATATTAGAAGCAAACTTCATAACGAGTTTCTTCAATGTCCATCTTCCTTTTTGATGCAGGTGGTGTTACCAGGAGCAGTTGTGCCTCACAGTCAAGAAAATCCCTAAATCATTTTAAATGCCATATTCTGTAGGTCTTTGAAAGGTTTGAAGAATGCCTATTCATCTCAAATACATTTCTATATATCTAGAAAACCTAACTAACTTAACTCCAAGTATTGACTATCATAGGTAACTCTTTAACTGTACTAAATTATACATTACATTTTCAATGAGCTATATAAACACAATACCTAAACAAGAGGAGAAATATACATATCATAAAATTGACCTTAAATTGTATCAATAAAAGAAAATCCATTCCAAAGCAAAGCATTCATATCTATATCTTAATTCCCTTTTTACCTTTAAAAAGATTGTTTGTGGTTATAGCCATTTATAACCAAGTCCATTTAAATGAAAACAAACATTTATAAACAATATTTGGGAATTTGGGCGTCGTTCTTTCCAAACTACTTCCTGCTGGTAGAGGGCGCTGTCATGGGGGTCCAAAGAAGATGCAGAAATCTTGGCAGTAGTCTGCAAGGCTTTGTCTCAACTGCTTTGAATGTTGGATCATCTGGGGCATTGTTTCAGGGGGTCTGGCTTGATCAAACCACATAAGTCTGGAAGAAATCCATAGCTTTTCATTTTCTGTGGAAACAAAAATAGAAATCCTTTTCCCCAGTAACTTGTCCTTAGGCTTAAATTTTTGAGTCAAAGCATTTTTAAAATATATATGTTGAGTTAATCCAGCAGCATTTCTTTTATTAGCAGTTGTTATTTTCTCAGCAATCAAATAATTTAAAGACAACAGAATCGCGTATAGTATCCAAAATTTCTCTGTGCTTTCCATCTTTACGTGGCTTTTTTATTACTGTATTTATTCTACTTCTATTTTTACATATTTTGAGACAGGGTTTCTCTGTGTAACTTTTATCTGACCTGGAATTCATTGCATACCAGGTTTGCTTTGAAATCACAGAGATCTGCTTGCCTCTGTCTGCCGAGTGCTGGGATTAATGGCGTGTGCCATTATACCCATTCATTCTACTTTCTTTTTTCTTTTTTAAACCATTGTACCCTGTTTCTTTTTCTCTCCCAAGCCAGCGTATTTTTTAAAACACAGTGTAAACCTACATTGTAGCTCTCGTACACACCAATGAATTGTTAGCAGAGCTCTTTAAAAGCAAGCTGGCTTTTTTGCCGCTTATGCTAATTTTGGAAACCTCCCTTAAAGGAGCCGCGAAAATCTCTGTCTACAACAAAACAAATCCAACCGAGAAAATGTTGCTACCAATAAGTCTTGCTAGTCTCTGTTCCCTTGTTTCTAAAAACTATTTTTTAAGCTTTTGTTAAGTTTTAAGCGAAAGTTCTCAATCCCACTTCTGACACCATTATTATAGCAATGGAATACACAGATTAACATTCCTCCAGTATTAGATAGGAACCATAAACGACCTCATGATTGTGGAAAAAATGCTATAAAGTACTATACAAGACAGACACCAAATATCCAGGCTGTACAAAGACAGAATGCAAGTGCTGAACAAACAGATGAACCAAAAGCCTTACCCTTAAAATGGTTAACAGAGGAACCTGTCTGGGTAGGGCAATGGCCTATGACTTCTGAGAAGTTAGAAGCTTTAGAAAACCTGGTTCAGGAACAGCTAAATGCTGGGCATATCGAGGAATCAACCAGCCCTTGGAATTCTCCTGTATTTGTTATCAAAAAGAAATCTGGTAAATGGAGAATGCTTACAGACCTGAGAGCCATTAATAAAGTTATCCAGCCAATGGGCTCTTTACAGCCTGGAATGCCGTTGCCTTCTTTGATACCTAAAGAATGGCCTATTATAGTTATTGATTTAAAGGATTGCTTCTTCACTATACCTTTACAAGAACAAGATAAAGAGAAATTTGCCTTCACGGTACCTAATTACAATAATTCTCAACCAGTGAAGAGATATCAATGGAAGGTTTTGCCACAGGGAATGCTAAATAGCCCAACCCTGTGCCAATATTTTGTACAAAAACCACTGGAAATAATTCGTAAACAGTTTCCACAATCCATAATCTATCATTACATGGATGATATATTGTTAGCTGACTCTAAAGCAGACATATTAGAAAAAAATGTTTGAGAAACTGAAGGAAGTTTTACCTCGCTGGGGATTACAAATTGCACCTGAAAAAATACAAAAAGGAGAGTCAATCAACTACTTAGGATATAAAATAGGTCTACAGAAAATTAGACCACAAAAATTACAGATCAGGAGAGATCGCTACCAGACTCTTAATGATCTTCAAAAATTACTAGGAGAGATTTCTCAACTGCAAACTATTATTGGAGTGGAAGGGCATGATTTGAAAAACTTGAAAATGGCCCTAAAAGGGGACAAGGATTTGAATAGTCCCCGAATACTATCAGCTGAAGCGGAAAAGGAATTAGAATGGGTAGAAAAGAGGATATTAGAAGCACATGTGGACCGTGTGGATCCAAATCTAGACTGTGTTCTGGTTATATTACCTTCTAGAGAATATCCTTCAGGGATTTTGATGCAGAGAGAAGACATCATATTAGAATGGATATTCTTACCACATAAACAGAATAAAAAACTAAAAACATATATAGAAAAGATCTCTGACTTGATTTTAAAAGATAAATTAAGACTTCGTCAATTAACAGGAAGAGATCCAGCAGAAATTATTGTACCTTTAACTAATGAGGAAATTTCCTCCTTATGGAAAGACAATGAATATTGGCAGAGAGCATGCAGTAAGCAACAATTATCCCAAAACTGAAAGAATCAAATTCATAAAGAAGACGATTTGGATCCTTCCACGCATTGTAAGACAAACACCTATCTCTGGAGTTCCTACATCCTACGCTGATGCAAACAAATCTGGTAAAGCAGGATATAAATCAGGAGAAATAAGCAAAGTAGTTCAAAGCCCTTACAATTCTGTACAAAAGGCAGAATTGTATGCCATTCTCATGGTACTTATGGATTTTACAGAACCCCTCAATATAGTTACTGACTCTCAATATGCAGAGAGAGTAGTCTTACACATCGAGACTGCAGAATTTATTCCTGATGATACAGAATTAACTTCATTGTTTATACAGTTACAAGATACTATCAGAAAGAGGATTCATCATATATATATATATATATATATATATATATATATATATATATATATATATACACACATCAGATCCCATACGGGTCTGCCAGGTCCTCTAGCACAAGGCAATGATGAAATTGATCGGTTATTGATAGGAAGTGTGCTAGAAGCCTCAGAATTTCATAAGAAACACCATGTGAACAGCAAAGGATTGAAAAAGGATTTTTCTATCACTTGGCAACAAGCCAAGGGAATAATAAGGAAATGTCCTACTTGCTCATTCTATAACCAAACTCCTTTACCACCAGGCAGTAACCCTAAAGGTACAAATAGAAATGAAATATGGCAAATGGATGTGTTTCATTTTGCAGAATTTGGAAAATTAAAATACGTACATCACACTACAGATACATTTTCAGGGTTTCAATGGGCTACTGCTCTGAGCTCTGAAAAGGCTAATTCTGTTATCAACATCTTTTAGAGGTAATGGCCATTATGGGCATACCTGCACAAATAAAAACTGACAATGCTCCGGTATATATTTCCAGCAAATTGAAACAGTTTTTTGAGTTATAAACAGTTTTATAACATAAAACACATAACTGGTATACCACACAATCCTACAGGACAAGCAGTAGTTGAGAGATCTAATCGTACTTTAAAGGAAATGCTCCATAAACAGGCAGGAGGAACCAAGACACCCAAACACAGATTACATAATGCTTTATTAACATTAAACTTTCTTAATGCTGATGAAAAAGGAAAAACAGCTGCAGAAAGACACTAGACAATAGAAAAAACTTCTGAACTACATCAGCCGGTGTACTTCAAGGATGTATTGACCTCAAAATGGAAACCAGGATATGTGTTACGTTGGGGTAGGGGTTTTGCATTTGTATCTACAGGAGAAGAAAAGCTATGGATACCATCTAAGTTAATCAAGATCTGGGTTGAACAAGAGTAACATCTTAATGAAGAGAAATGACAAGTAATCCAATAAATAAGGTCCCATGAGAGATGTGGAGACTTCTCAAAGGTAGGGGAAGTGTTCTGTTCTTGTCCTTACAGGAAAACAGAGAACACCTATCTTCAAACAACCAAAGGACACTAAACATGTAGGTACCTACAGAAGAGAAGACAGCTCTCCAGAAAGAATCACTTAATGAAGAGGAATATGATTTATGGTAAAAATATTTAAGTCTAGTAAACTGTTTCTATACTGAAATCTAGTTTTCTTTACTATCTAATATTTCTGTAGTCCCGATTCATGTAAACCAGTGCTGGCTTTGGAGTTGGATTTGGCTTTCCTTCTCTAAATTCAAGCATGTTGTTAAGATTAAATTCACAGTTTCTGCCTTATATCAAGAAGCCAATTGGTGTAAGGCAGAAGAAAACAAAATCTAAGGACTCATTCACTTATTCGCAATTTTCTGTCTGAAATCCTAATTTTCTCATTTACATTTTAATGCTTACTGTTGCCTTGCCCTAATGCATACCGTAAAATTAAAAATTTTACCTTGATATTGATATTTAAATTTTCCACAAGGACTATAACAGTTCTCAACAGCAATCTTTAAACACTCTGGAAAGGAGATGGGGCCCCAATTGGACATTTCCACTTGACTCAACCTGATGCATCTGGACTACAAACTGCACCCTAAACCGGTTTGAGACTGCTTTTCTCAAGACAACTCATGACTAGCTAGCTGTATTGGTGCACCTTCTTATTACAACCTGGCCAAATTTCAATTAGAATTCCAGTCAAGCATTTTCTGCCATACAATGACTACCTACATATGTTACAGCCAGTTCTGTTTAGAAATTTGGTTGCTAAAAATTTTTTTTCCAACAGGATCCCATGGAGAAATCATCGTCCCATTTCAGCAGGAAGTAATCTTAAGATAACAACGCCCCCTTTCCCCACTCTTGGAATTTAGGAATAATATTCATCTTCATAGGGTTGGTTTTAGTTACTTGGGGTTGGGTTTGGAAGGTGATACTTAGACTTGGTTATCTCTTTTAGACAGGAATAGGGTATGGTTGGGAAAGGTATGATTCAGAATGAATAAAGGTAGATTAGCCTATTTTCTTGTGAATTATTCAGTAAGAATGAGACATTAGTATTACAGCTTACATTGTTATATATTATTTGTGGTAACCTATGTAAAATTAAGTTTATTCCCTTCCTGGGAGAATTGTATCTCATATTTGTTGTATTGGGTGAAATCTTTCCATTTATGATGTTTTATGTACATTATACTTGCCATATTCTATGTATGTATACTATTGCTTGTGTCCAAGACGTTTTGTATTTGATACAATTTGGGATATTTGTCTTGCTGCCCTTTAGAGCTCTACCTCTTGTTTAGACATTTTTACTCTACCTCTACTTTAGGAATTTACATGTGAGATATATATATATATATATATATATATATATATATATATATATATATATATATATACATGTACATAGTTATATTGTTTAGGTATTTATCCTTGCTTTACTCAAGGAAGTTTTATTCAGGCTTGTTAGCCAAGTTCCTGAGTATTACAGATTATCCTCACCCATGTTTCCTTTGCCTATGAGATTAGTCAGACATAGATGCTTAATCTTCAATCACTTCATAGACCTGCAGAACATGGCATTTAAATGTTTTATATATTAGTACTCTGTTGACATGAGACACTGTTGCTCCTGACAGCACCGTGCACTTTCCCGAAAGCATGTTGGACACTGTTGTTGCTCCTTCTGGAGTTCATCCTCACTTCAGCTAATGGCCTCTTGGGCAAGGAACTGCCTCAGCCTTGACCACTGATTTGGACATGTGGTCCTATATGCTTGCAGGAGACAAACTTAGAAGACTGCTGAACCTTGCCAAGTCAGGGTAAGACAGCCTTTCTACCTCCCTGCGTTTGTTGTGGTCTGTCAAATACTCCTGGCCTTAGTCATATCTGGCTGTACCAACATTGCTGTGAGACCTTGGGTGACTGTCCAGGTAGCTTGCTGTTTCTGTCCTCACTGCACCTTTTGGAAGTTGCCCATCTGCACTTCCCGTCTACCCTTGTATTGTAATTTTCCTTCTCGGGTCTTGATGAGGTTGTAGATTAAACTATCTTAGTATTATTCTCTCTTCCTAGTTAGATATTAAGTACTAGACTTAAGCTTTTCAGCTTAGGACAACTCTATTGTAAACTCCCTTATGCCTTCACCCTATGTTTGTGGTTTTGGTCTCGATTTTCCTTTTCTTAGAGCACACTTGTTATTCACTGTTTTGTATATAGTTTTGTATCAAGCTTAAATCTTTTCTTTAGACTAAAAGGGGAATTGTAGTGGGATATTCACCGTGTCTGCTTCTGTGGCACTGACCACACCCATTGAGGGGTGGAGCCAGGGGCGGAAGTGACCGTGGAGCTTAGTCTCGGGAGGAGGCGGAGAAAGGCCCTTTCTGGCGGGACACGGAGAGAGGAGCATCCAGTTTTAACTGCTGTGTTCATCTGTCTGTGTTGTGAGTTGTTTCTCCCTTAATAAACATCTATTCGACCTATTTGTTTATCCTGACCCTTATTGAACCGCAATACTGTCCCTAACGCATTTACAGGGTTACCTTCTGCAACCAAAGGACTTTGTAGATATACAGGGTTACCTTCTGCAACCAAAGGACTTTGTGGATATCACCGTCTTGAGACCGGGAGCTCATGCTGCGTTTTCCAGATGGGCCCAATATAGTAACAGCACTCTGTACAAGAGGGGCCAAGGAGTAGTCAGTCAGACACAGATAGAGTGAGGCTGGGGTGGGGGTGGGGGGCTACCAAAGCAGAGGCTGGGATGATGTGCTTAGAAGATGGGAAGGGGCCATAAGCCAGGATCACAGACAGCCCCTGGAAACTGGAGACTAAATGGGTACTTCTTTCTCCAGAGCCTGAGGAGCCAGCCTTGCAGCAGCTTAACTTCAGCCAGATAAAGACTCCAGGACTTCTGGACTCCAGGACTAAGAGGGGGAAAGTGTGCTGTGGAGTGCATCACACCTGTGGTGGTCTGTTACAGTGACAACGGGAAACTAGTACAGTGTATCGGACTAAACAGGCCTTGTGAATAACTTACGCTGACTTCCCTGGCTGCATCAAAGGTAGGTTGTCCCACAGCCTCCCAGAGACACCGGGTTGCCAGGAATGTGTGGGGCAGGGTGCTGTGTGTCACTTACATCTTACTGGGCCCCACAGTGTGCAGGCAACATAGCTACCTCGTGGCGGCTGCTTGTGAGCAGTCTCTGGTACTCAAGCCCAAGACCATCAGGAAATCTTTCTTTCTTTCCCTCTTCCTCTCCCCTTCTCTCTCTCCCCTTCTCCCCTCCTCCTCTCCTCTTCTCTCTCTCCCCTTCTCTCCTCCTCCTCTTCCCCCTTCTCTCTCTCCCCTTCTCCCCTCTTCCTCTCCCCTTCTCTCTCTCCCTTCTCCCCTCCTCCTCTCCCCTTGTCTCTCTCCCCTTCTCCCCTCCTCTCCCCTTCTCTCTCTCCCCTTCTCCCCTCTTCCTCTCCCCTTCTCTCTCTCCCCTTCTCTCCTCCTCCTCTTCCCCCTTCTCTCTCCCCTCCTCTCTCCCTCTTTTTTTCCCTCCCCCTCTCCTCCCTTCTCTTATTTCTTGCCTCTCTCCCTCCATCTAGGAGACCTCCCTGTGAGGCCTCCTCCTCCTGGGCCTCAAGCCTCAAGAGTCCTGGGCCAGGAAGGACAGGGTATATTTGTCTTCCGCAGCCCTGCCTGTGCAGGCTATCTTGCTGAGGTAACTCACAGCATGTCTGAGGGATTGTGGGGGAAAACAGGTAGGAACGGGAATCACAGCTCCCTGGCAGGCCTCCCATCCAGGGAGGAACACTTTGGTTTCTGTAAGCGCCTTGCCCTGGATTTTTTACACTCAAGAAATAAATACTAAAGTACAGGGGAAAACCCCAAACCAGTGGGATGGAGATGAGGAAGCGTGGGTGGTAAGGAAGGTTCTGTGATGATCTCGGGACTGGATATGCCTGCCCCGAGATTCCCATCAGTGTGTGATTTCTAGCCTCTTACACATCATGGCCACAGTGGCCCCGGCTTCTCATGGCTGAGCACTTCCTGGACACCATGCTTTGTTCTAGATGCTTCCTCAAGCCCTGCTTTACAATTCACTGCACCTGTGGTACAAACCACCTTGCAGATCAGCAGAGAGCTGACCCTGATGTCCGGCTCATGTCCATTTGGCCGTGAAGTGGAGCCATTTCCCACGGCACATCTCTGCCTCCCCAGCTCAGGACAGTTGTCTGTTCATCCTGTAACAATGTCGTTTTTCCATAACGCATCCAATAGAGCCATACCCTCCCAGTGGCATTTGTAAAGAGACCGCTTTAGCTCAGGGAGAAGCTCTCGGTCAGCATTTGGCATCTGAGGGGGATAGTTTAGGAGGGCTGCAGACTGATTTGTGTATAAGATTACTTAGCTGCATCCCTGGATGCTACCCACTTGATACCAGGAAAGGTTTCCTCAAATTGTGACAATGAAAACTGTCTGCAGAGAGGGGAGGGGAGGGAAGGGAAGGGGAGGAAGAGAAAAAATATACAGTGCATTAAAACCCAGCTACCCGTGATTAGAGCATGCATGGCCTTTTCTAGCTATAACTCACAACCCAGCTCCATCATGGTTCATTCTTTCTCTATGACTTCTCGCAAGTAATAATTTCTCCTGTATTTACATGGCTTGACTTTACCAAGACTCTTGTCTCCTTTAGTCCCAACTTCCTATATAGGCCAGGATGTGAAAACCAATTCTGGGCTGTCAAGGTGGCTTAACAGGTGAAGGCAACTAATGGCAACCCTGATGACCTGAGTTCAATCCCTTGGACCCACACAATGGATTGATCCTATTACTGTATTACCCCCACATGAGTGCCGTGGCATGAGCACCCACACCCACACCCACACACACACACACACACACACACACACACACACACACAATATCAAGCCCCCACATGAGTGCTGTGTCATGAGCACACACACACACACACAATATCAAGCCCCCACATGAGTGCCGTGGCCGAATGTCCAATGACAGCTTAAGAAGCTTGAAAAGAACCCACCTCATCCCCCCCTCCTCTCTAGCCAGACCATTTATAACATTGGTTCTCAACCTTCCTAATGCTTTGTCCCCTTAACATAGTTCCTCACATTACGGTGACTCCCAACCATAATATTATTTTCATTGCTACTTCATAACTGTAATTTTGCTACTGCTATGAATTGTAAATATTTTTTTGATGGTAGAGGTTTGCCAAAGGGTTGCCTTTCGACCCACAGGTTGAGAACCACTGATTTATGAGCTGGTGCCCAAAACAACACCTAACTTCCTGTGGGCTTTCTGGAATAGGATTTGTTTGGAGCGTTATCTGGATGGATTTTTCAGCTATGGCGACACTAGCCTTTAGCCCCTTGATAGCAGTAAAACAGAGAACTCAACAGTTAAAAAAGTGGGCAAAAAATATAAAACGGTACAGAGAAAAATGACCTATAAAAGATCTGGTTGCTTCTATGGGGGTGGCTGTGGTTCTGTGGGCTCTCAGAAGGTCTGTGGAAGGCAGACACATCTTAGGTTTGGCCTTTATTTATGAGTTGGAATGCGCTTGAGTGTTTGTCCACATGGGCCACGCCTTATTGGTAAAGGGTTGCTCTTGGGATCATTAACTCTGTGGTCCCTCAGGTCTGCTGCTCATGTGGCCAACCATGTTCCTCTGGGCAGAGAAAGCCTCCCGTGGGAGTACCCCTCCAGCTACTCAGGCGGAGCTGTGCTGGGTACCCTCAACTGTCTAAGAAACTCCCCAGAAGCTTGGTGACCTAAGGTAGCATGATTTCATCACAGCCCAGTACCATGAGTCAGGGACCTGGGGGAGGCTTGGGGGTGGTTCTGTTTGGTCTGTGGCCTCTCACAGGCAGTGTGTGGCCTTGGGCTAGGACTTGAGGCTTTGGCCTTGCTGGGGTGAGTCCTTGTCCCACCTCACTCAGGACTCTACTCCTCACAGGCTAACACCACAAGGACTTCAGATTAGAGGCTGGTTCAGTCTATAGCTATATGCACCCTGGGGAGAGATGCTCACTACATGGCTTCCCTGGGTGCGGCTCACTCTCAGACTGCCCATTAATCTTCTTCACTCACCGAAAATCCCGTTCAGTGGAAACGAGCTGATAAATCCATGTCATTCTCCAGAGAGGGGCAGGTGCTGGGCCCGAGGGACAGAAGCCATTCTCACAGCTATCTCAGGAGTGTGAAAATCGCCCACCAAAGCAGTAGGGGCACTGGCACATGCCATACTGTCCCTGGTGGATGGGAGACACTGGGGTTGTTTTCAGGGCCTCCGTGGAACACAGCACCTTTAAAAGCAGGACAGTTCTGAAAAGGGGGATCTCATCACCAGGGGAGTCTGGAAAGAGTTCTTCACTTCCTCAGCAAGTCTGGACCCCACCTGAACTGAACAACAGACAGGCTCTGTGCTGTCAGCCCTCACATCCAGCCCAGCCACAGAGCCCTTCTTTCCTGGGAAGCATAACCAGACCCCCGGTGCACCAGCCTTGGTTCCTCGCAGACTGTGGCCGACACCTCCTCCTCCTCCTCAATACTCCCCTTTCCTCTGTCTGTCTTCTCAGACCTCTGTTCCCAGTACAGCAGCCACGATTGGTTGGTTTTTTGGTTTTTGGTTTTTTACATATCACACCAGTTGAATGACACCCCTCTGCTGACCAAATGGTAAAAGTGAAGCTGCAGTGGGTACTGGTTCCTGCGTCCCCTAATGGTCCTCACTTCTTCCTGCTCTTCTGCTCTCTCTACCACACTGACCCCTTCTGTCTCCTCACTGTGTCAGACATGTTTTCAGGTCAAAGACTTCGCATCTCCTGTCTCTACCTGGGTAGGCACCCTGAGGATATGAACATGGCCTATGCCATAGTTAATCGTGTCTGTCAACTAGGAGACATGACTCAGAGTGGGTTTGTGAGTATATTTCCAGAAAGGGTTACTCAAGGAGGGAAGGCCCTCCTTGAAGTGGAAAGCAACCTCTGATAGAGTCCCAGAAGTAGAGAAATCTGAGGGAAAAGCCGTGTTGCTTTTGCCTGTTCACCTTCGCTCCTTACTAGTAAGTGCATCTACCTTGCTACAGCTACCACTGCTGCCATCCCTCACTGGCACCAGAACCCAGCTCCTTTAGCCTCTAACATGCACTAACGAAAGATCAGCAGTTCTCCAGGAACCCACCGAGCTTTCAGCACCAGAGTGGGACTGCAGTGTACAGCCTCATGGACTGAGCAACCGAGTATAGAGAACGCTGTTGGACTGCCTGGACCACACTGTATAAGCCAATCTAATAAACCCCGTTTGTAGTGTATACTCATCTTGGCTTTACTTTGCCATTGAGCCCTTCCTTGAAAATCCTGTTTGGAATTCTGACACCTCACATCTTTTACCCCATTTGAATTTTCTTTTTCTCCAAAGCTCTTACCACTTTGAATATATTGTATTTATTATTGAGTTTCCCCTACTCCCAAGACTAGGGATTCATCATGATATGTGTACTACGTAAGTGTCTAGGGTCTAGAATTCTTCCCGACACATGTAGGTACTCTATAACAGTTTGATGAATTAATAACTGAATGAATTCTTACAATAACCTCCGTCATATTGTTACAATGTCCACATCCTTCTTTGACAGGACATTGATTGTTTAAAAATCCCAAAAAATAAGAGGCGCACTGCTTCCGGTATCTGTATCCTTTGGTCCTCAAGACTTGTAGGAGTGTCTCATTCTTCCGTCGACCCCTGAACTCCACGCCAGGCTTAATTCACTTAATTTCCCACCATTCACCCTGGTCCTGGCATGGACATAACCTTCAGGTTGGGAGGTAGAAGCCAAAATGGCAGCATACACAAGCCATCTGGCTGTCAAGGGTCCCTCAAGATTCCGGGCATCTCCATCTTCACGGAACTAGTCATCCCCCACAAGGGAGGAAAAGGTCCCCACTTCTGAACCACATTCTTCTGCAGGCAGAGAATGCCCTGCTGCTTCCCATGTCCCCAATCTCAGGAGGAGACTGACTGTTATCAATCTGTCATCAGTCCATGAGCTTCCAGCCTTCAGTCCCTCTCACCACCATGGGAATGACTTCTGGGTCACCATTCCAGTGCAGTCAGGGATGAGGAAATGAAGAAACGCAGGAGGAAGGTGCTGGTGATAACAGGATAACAGGAAGGGGACTGAACCTCCTCGTTCTTTGGGGGCTCTGTCAATCTTGTCTCTAGGGGATTTTAAAGAGTTAACACATGTGCTAACATATCAGTTAAAAACAAAGTATGGTGTGTCTGTGTATTACTATGCCACTAGGCCATACGGTGTCACCAAACAAACCACGGCTAGGTGCTCCATCATGCAGAATTTTGAAAACATTTTGGTAAGTAAAAGTGTAAGAGCCAAAGTTAACCCATAAGCTCCACCTTCCCAAGGACCAGTAACTTCCTGGAAGGCTGGGGCCTGTGTTTCTCGGGAATAAGCAAGCCACGTGTTTTTGCTCCCCTAAATGAGATGATTTGCACCAGAAGTGCCTGATTGGATGTGGGTGGGAGGTTATACAGGCGAGAGACACATCAGGATGTATGCTTGCCCTTGATTGGACTTGGTGGGAAATACAGTAGCCTTTTGGTTTTACCTTTTTAGTACTCTGTAAAACGTGACTCATGGCCATTTTCTGGGAAACCAGAGATGGACCTGGCCAGAGTCCATCATCTTGGCCAGTGTTTAATTAAAGCTTGCTTCTAATTGGTTCAGAAATCATGGAATTGGTCTTTCTCCCACGAGTTTCAGGATTAACAAAGACCACAAGCCTTGTGATTCCACTGACAATGAATGTCCTGAAATTGCTAATGTCGGGGAAGCAGAGTCACTGTCAGGGTGCATAAGTCTCTTTGGGGTGTGGAGAACATCAGGCTGTCTGTACTAGGGATGTAGGCCAGGGGCGAAGGACTTGCATAGCATCTGGGAGATTCTGGGCTCAACCTCAGTATCACAAAGAGGAGAGGAGAGGGCATGGGGTTGGGGGCTGAGAAGGGAGGAGGAAGAGGAAGAAGAGCAGAAAGAGAAATGGAGAGGTGAGGGGAAGGAAAGAAGGGGAGGGGGAGTAGGATTTGTTGGATTATCACAATGGTAAAATGGCTCAGGGTATACTAAAGCCACTGAGCACCACACTTTAAATAGGTGGCTTGTGTGCTGTACGAGTTGCGTTTTTAATAAACGAGGACTCATGGCCCACTCTAGAGCGGACAGACAGACAGAAATTGAAGTCTGTTCTTATGCAGCCCTGATTTCTCACGTGGCACTTTCAAATTAAAATTGTGCTGATTTTGTATTCGTAACTCTCTGTTCTTTTTCTTAAGCACCCCCAGATTGCATAAGCTTCACATTCTGGGTAATCTGGCCATACCTGGATGGGCTTGCTTTACATGTAACCACGCCAGAGATATTTTTAAGGGTCAGTGTTCCTCCCCTGAGTAGCACTAGAGCCCCAAGGAAAACATAGTCACTGAGCCCCTTGGGAAGACTTTAGCCTCCAATGAAAGCACATGAGACTATGTGGGAAATGTGAGCACAGGTTTGGTCTCTAATAATTCATAAGCCCATCTAGACTTGAGAAAGAGAAAGAGAGAAGCAGGGGTACAGCCTCCTGACTGTGCAAGAGCTGTCCCTGGGATTTGAACCCTCCATAGCCACAACAGGAAGCTGCTCAGTGGCCCCAAGGGGGCTCAGCAAATAAAACAAACAAACAACTCAACAGGACTATTGTTTGGTTTTCATCTGTGACCAGACATTAAGCCTCTGGGAGCCACATGCCCCTCCCATATTTAAGTAAAGAGAAAGGACACAACGCCCCAGCACAGGAAGGCTCTAGTCCCTTATCCTGTGGTGCCTGGGGTCCCTGTGCTTCAGGTTTGGAGGAGTTAGATTCAGTCTTACTCCTGACAGAGAAACAGCGCTGAGGAGCCAGCCCTGCTGCAGCATCCAGGGGCAGATGCCAATGGTCTGGGCAGGCTCTGCATGCACTGAGTGTGGGACGACCTCCAACCTCAGGGACAGGTAGCTCGCGGGCATGAGCGGGCTCTTCCTAGACCCCAAGAAAGATTGGAGGACAGAGTGTAGAGCACTCCAGGACAGAGAATTGCTCTGGAAATTCCGGCCTGCCTCTCCACCCTCCACCTGCTTTAACTGGGAGGACTCTAAGTTAGGTACTGGATCTGCTACAAAGAGAGTCAAGCACTCTAAAACCCAGCCTCAGGGAAGACAAAGCAAATGCCTTGCCCTCCACCTAGAAAGGACTTTCCTGGTGGCTTGTCAAAAGATCTCCTGAAGTCACTAGGACGGGTCATTCTGGCTCCAGGCGTCTGTCTGTGTGGGACTCAGCGAGGGGTCAGTTCCTGATGCAAAATCACATTTGTGTTCAAGGTTCATCTCTTTAATTAAAATCTTTGAAGTCCTGCCTGTGGGACTTAATGGCTGAGATTCCCATCCCCCACCCAAACAATGCACGCTTTCAAATATTTAAATTCCAAAAGCAATCGCTTTTGGACTTCAGTAGTAATGTTACACACGGTACGGGGGGGGTACCCCCACTGCTCACACAAGTCTCTTCCGCTCCCTGGGGGGTAGTTTTTCATTGCCCATAAGACACTTGGCTATAAATACCGTCTCTCACGGGGAAGAGGAGAGATAGCGCCACTCAGAACGTTCCAGCTCTGGGCGTCTGTCTGTCCATTATCAGCAGTGATCTTCAGGTACCGCTAACTGCCAGTTTTATATAGGAGCCGTGGAGAACCTGAGAGGGTGACTGGTTGAGAGTCACCCAGCTGTTACGTGAGAGAATGGGGGAGTCCCACAGGCCGGTTTGGTCCACACAGTGAGTCCAGGGCCAGCCAGGGCTACATAGTGATGCCCTCTCTCAACCCATCTGCCCCGAGGGCCCAGACAGGAGTGGACCAGCTCCCACAGGCTGGTAGAAAAGGATACACCCTGACACTGTTCTTCTCTTTGTTCTCTCCTTTTCTTTTCTATGACCCTTTTCTTATTTTATAAATCTGTTGCTCTGGTCTCCTTTCATACTGAGACCTCTCTCTACCTTGTGATGTTGTTTTTCCTGAAACAGGCAGTCCTGCTGTCACTCTTTGACCCCCCAGGACTCGTGTGTTTAAACCCACGATGTCCTTCAAACTTGCTCCATTAGAAACTGCTGCAGTTTAATACTTAGGAACATGTTTTAAAGTCCTATTTTCTTCATGAGCTACTTAGCCTCAGGGATTTTGTTACGGGAAATGGACGGACTAAGATCTTGTTTATTTTACTCAGCACACGCATGAATGGATTTCATCTTAACATTTTCGTGCATGTGTGTCACTGTACTTTGCTCCGATTACGCCTCTCCACTCTCTTGGCTCCCTCTCCCTTCCTCACGGTCCCCTTCTCCCCCGAACTGTCTCCACTCTGCTTTCGTGTCTTATCATCTGACTCCTCACTAAGGAGAGACATGCCGTGGTTTGGGTGAGAATGGCCCCCACAGGCTCATGGATTTGAATGCTTAGCCGTTAGGAAATAGACCACTCTACGTTGGTTAGGAGGCGTGGCCCTACTAGAGGAAGTGTGTCACACCAAGTCCAACAGATTCTGTGTGACAAGTTCCATAGACTGAGGCTATAACTTCAAAAGACGGAGGTCTCCTGGAAAGGGTTGTGAAAACTCTCAGCCTGAGAAAAATATTGGGCCGAGATTCTCATGGTCTCGTGGCAATTTCTGTTTGTTCTTCTATTCTTTTTTTTTTTTTCTTTTTTTTTTTCACATTACTAAAATGTTCCTGAAAGCCTATGTTGACATTTCAAGCAAGAGATGTAGATAAGAAACCATCACCTGGGGCGGGGTTTACTAGCCCTGACCTACCTCACCTCAGGAAAAACCAGCACTTTCTAAATCATTCACGTCACTCATGTAAGTACAAATAGTAAAAACTTTCCCAACAATAAAATTTCATATGGCTGTACATGTGTCATGGAGAGTGGACTTAGTGTCTGGTAACAAAAGCTTTTAATAAGAAAGAGTTGAGATAGTTAAAATAGCTCAATTAAAAAAAAAAACTCATAAGGACTAGGCAATAGATGTTAAACAATAACTGACCATAAAAATATATTAATTCGATTTAAGAAATATGCAGTTAGCCTTGGATGATTCTGTGTTAACCAAGGATTGTTCTATGTCTTGATTAACCAAGGACAATTTTGCATGACTTCATGTTTTGAATTTCTGCGCCACTGTGCCTGTAACAATAATGTCATATGTTTGGGTTTGTTTAACAAAACCATCCCCTGAGAAAAAAATCTGTACAAAATACCTTGAGAACTGCAAAATACACTCAGATTCAAACTGCCTTGTGTTTTTGAGAACCCTCATCCCAGGGACCCTCATACCCGACTGGGGTGGTCAGTGGCAGAAGTGTGTCACTGGGGGTGGTCTCTGAGGTTTCAAAAGTCCAAGCCAGGCCCAGTGTCTCCCTCTCTCTCTCTCTTCCTGCTGCCTGCCTAAACTCCTCCAGCACTGTGTCTGCCCACATGCCCTCATGTCCCCCACTGTGAGGGTAACAGACTAAAGCTCTGAAACAGTAAGCCAGCCCCAAGTGAAGTCTTCCTTAGAGGAGTTGCAGTGGTCCCGGTGTCTCTTCACAGCAATAGAACACTGACTAATATATAACATGAGATAGTTTTCTTCCATCTGCCTCTCTTGTTCTACAACTCCCCATTAGACCTTTCACTACTTCCTCTCAGCCCCTTATATTTATGGTGAGACATCGATTCTGAGAGTTCTGACCTCCTCATATATTCTCCTCCAAGATATCCTCACCAAAGATGGCAAATTCTTCTTCATAGCACTCACTCATCTGTTAATGGGCTTCTGGGCTGGTTCCAGGACGTGGTGAAACGTGTGTGGCACTGTGATAAACACAGGCGTCCCAGTACCCCGTATTGTGCTGACTTTGACTCCTGGGTACCAGCAAAGGTAATAGCTGAACCATATGGCTGTGCTTTACTTCTTTTTTACATTTTTTATTTATTTGGGTGTGTGTGTGTGTGTGTGTGTGTGTGTGTGTGTGTGTGTGTGTAGGCATGCCTGCAGGCGCCTCACAGCACATCTGTGGAGGACAACTTGTGAGAGTTGGTTTTCTCCTCTCCCATCATGGAGGTCCCAGCAATAGGGCTCTGGCCCTGGGCTTGGCAGCAGGAACCTGATTTTAGCCTTTTGAGGAACTGTAACTACTGGTGGTTATTCCAGTTTACATCATGACATTTTAACATGTGTCTCTTAATGTTAGACTCACAGCACACTGTATCTCTTGCCTTAGGATGCTTTCATGGAACTAGAATGTGTGTCATTGTTAGGCCAGTTCTCATTTGCTCGAGGCCACCTGGCCACAGGGCAAGAAGTCCATGGTTGGGTCAGAGTGTGATCCTGGACACACCTCCGAACTCTTCAAATCTAATCAGTAAGAAGAGGACAAACAATCTTCCCCGAGTGGGGGTTTTTTACAAAGAGGAAATGAGTTCATGCTTGCAATCACTCAGAGAAGTAGTGAGCACACGCCAGGCCTACAGAACCTATTAATGTCTGTTATTATTGGAAAGTGTGTGGGTGAAGAGTCAAAACAGGATTAAGAGCTAGGGTTCTAAGACATATGAGGGATTCTGCATCAAGCCAGTCACTAGAACCGCTGGGCAAATTCTGGTGGTTGGTTTTGAGTATCTGCATATCTTGGACTCCATTGAAATAACCAACAGCAATGCTTTGTTTAGGCTTCAGTCAGGCATGTCATTCCAAAGTGCTTTTTATTGACTTTTTATTATAATGCCAATTTAAATGTCTTAATCAATAGCATCTAAGGAAAAAAAAGCTAGATCCCGGTTTAAAGCCTCATGTGGCGTGGATGATGGTGAGTGTAGAAGAAAAGACTATATTCCCAGGATTGTTTTGGAGCCTAGACAAATGCTAATGTCTTCCTTGCTGATACAATGAATTGACGATACAAACTGACAAGAAACTTGACTTAGCATCAGTTGAAAGCATTGAAAATAACAGGAAAAAGTCGAGAGGAAGGTCCAGGTTTCATAAAAGGAACAGAAAGGGAATCTAAAAACAACAGATTAAGTCTAAAGGGGTAAAAGAAGCTAAAATAAACACTCCCTGGGACAGAAAAGCACAGAGAGGGAGAATACTGAATAGGACCCAGAGGTAGCTGATAACTGCCCTCAGGATGAGTTAGAGAGGGAGGCCGTGTCTCCCATCTGTCTCTGCACAACAAGCATCCGTGCTGGGCATCCCCTGGCATGAAAGCTGAGGGGAGGGGGCGGCAGTGTTTAACTGACTTTCATTCTTCCTCACTGCATCAAGTTGTTGAGTGTATCAGATGGTAGGACTGCCATTCCCACGGTCTCTTGGCTCCAGGGCTCGGCACACACTGTTCCCTCTCGCAACACCTCCTCAGATCCCATGGCATCTTGTTGGTTCTGGTTCATTTGAGGCAGCAGCAGAGAGATCCGCTCTGGAAATGCTTACCTGATGTGTATACTCTGGCCAGGGGTGCCTACAGGGCATGCTGCCGGCAGCCTCAACCACGGCCCGATCACCCACCTAGCTCTCATTTCTTCACTTTCAGCCCCAGACAACAGAGACCTGACTAATCCCTTGCTATGCACTCAGCCTCTGGCACAATGCCTCATCAGTGAGCATCCATCGGATGCTCTGTGTGTGTGTGTGTGTGTGTGTGTGTGTGTGTGTGTGTGCGCGTGCACTTCCCCCTCTTCATCTATCACGAGGGAGGAGACAATGGACGAGAGGAGATTCAAGAAGTGCATCCATAAGGAGGTGTCCCTGAGAGTGGCTGACAGTGAGGTGAAAGTGTAAACACTAGTAGTGGTACGAAAGGGGCAGATAGCATTCTGGAAAAATCTAAAAGATATAAATCCTACCTTTCCTCTAGCTGAAAAAAAGTAAAATTCTTTTCCTATAAAATAGTCCCAAGCAGATCTGGAACACAGTGCTAGAGTTTTTATGGTCAAAAAAAGAAAAAAAAATTACTGCTTTATTCACCACAGCAAAGAATTGCCATCGGCATAATAGTCCATCAGCAGATAAATGGATAATGAAAATGTGGTTCATATAAAGAAGTGAAATATTACTCAGCTCTAGCGTAAAATAAAGCTTAAAAAGATGCAAGATGGACTTAGACTGCCTCATATCAAATGACGCTACACTACCTCAGAAAGAAAAAACCTCATGTTGCCTCTCATATGTTGTTCTAGAGAACAAGAAAGGACTGTCACAGACAACAACATATGCGTCTATGTAAACATACATGTGTGTGCAATGCAGCAGGACAGACTGAATGCAGGTAACGGGTATGAGTTATGAAAGAGGAGAGGAAGCTAATTATTCTTCTGTTTCTGATTCTGCCATGGATTTTAGGGTTTGGGTGGTAGATAAGTGCATACACTATATTTGATATCGTAAGTGTCAAACCTGAGCTGGAACTCCACAGCTTACACTCTGAATGTCTGCTAACTGTAGAAACTTGGGGTCTGATTAATTTTGGTGTGTGATGTTTTCCCAAGTTTCTTAGTAATCTAATTTATAAAATAAAGATACGAGGTTTCCATGCCAGGAGATACTGGAGGATGAGTGCCCTTTCTTGTGGGTCAGATTCACACCTTCACTTAGACCAACAGCCCCTCAGCTCCCACTAAAACCTCTAACTCTGTCCTCAACACCTAACTGGAGCCCGCAAATATGTGACTGTCTAAAGATGCTGCTGCTTGTTCCTCTCACCACTCCCACCCACCCCCACCCCCTCCCTTCCCCATTCCAGTTCCCACCCCCACCCCATCCTCTCCTCCTCCTCCTCCAAGACTTTCCTCCTCTCCCTCCTCATCCTTTGCCTCTTCTTGAGACAGGATGTCTGGCTAGCCTCAAGCTCTTGATCCTTCTTCCTGGGCCTCCCAAGCGCTGGAGTTACAGACATATGCACACACACACACACACACACACACACACACACACACACACACAGAGGATGGTTGAGCAATTAGAAATGGCACTGAACAGATCCCCACTCTCTGGCCAGTTAGTCTTAACCCCTGTCTTGCCCATGTGCTGAGTGACTGGTGAGAGTGGTATCAAGCAACTACATGGGTAGGAAGAGACCAAGAGAGGAGACATGGGCAGTCAGTATAGTGAGTGGGCCTCGGAAGGGGTTAGCACTAATAGACCCCTTTAGGCTAGCCCCCCCCCCCTTAGCATGCTCCCCTGCAGTTGCTTCCTGGTTCCCCATGAAATAGGAAGTTCAAAGAGACAAAGATCAAGGACATGACCCCCCTGGGTGCTCTGCTCAAACAGCACAAAGCCTACTGGAAAGCTTGGGGTCTGTAATGCATCCCTTAGGGATGCACCTCATGGCCAGCATCAGCCCAAAGGCCAGGGCTGGCTTAACGTAGGGTGATACAAACCCCTAAGAATTTAGCCTTTTTGTGGGGTGAAATACACCTAGATCATAAAGGAAGCTGAGAGTTGGAGGAAGCAGATGGGTATGACCTTGCCCCACCTCTGCCTTCTAAGCCCATAGACTTCAAACCCAGCCCTCCTTGCCATTCTGGGAGAAAGCGAGCACTGTGGTGTAGTGGACCTGGAGTCTGAGAAGCTGCGGTGGGCTGCAGTGGTCTCCAGACAAACAAACACTCTCACGGAACACAGTAGCAGACAGACAAGGCCGCTCTGTGACTAGGACAAAACAAGGCCCACTCTGTAATCATGAGTGAGCTCAGACCTCAAGGACATTAACCACACCACAACACTGACCACATCCCCCTTTCCCGGCTGACTCAAGGGACCACTGCCTCTTTCCCAATTGCAGCGGGAGCCCTGCTTTGTTAAGATGTCCAGCTATAGTCCTGCCAGCATCCACTCAACCCAAAGAACAGTGAAGCCTCCTTGAACCTTCCCAAAGTCACCTGGCATCAGTCCAAATTCTCTGACAGGCCTGATTTACAGAGATCCACAGTCTCTGAAGTGGAAATGTCCCACAGCAATGAAGAGGTGTGTCTGTGTCACTGCACTTGGCCAGTCCACTCACCTCGTATGTCCTTCGATAGACAGCTCGGGGCCGTCTTCAGCCAGTGTCGAGGTGGAAGGCCAGGACAGAGTGTGCCTAACAGTGTACATCCTGCTTTATGATGTTTAAACACTTACACATTCACTCCAGGTAGACTCACAGCCCCTACAAGGTGACCTCAGGAAATGTGAGGGTGTGTGGGTAGAGACCGGACACATCTGGAGAAAGGTCTCTGCAGAGGGCTATGTAGAGAGCTGGTGAGAACTGGCTGAAACTGGAGGAGGTGCCAAGGCAGACAAATCGGAACCAGAGATCCAGGGTCCTAGAAAAGCTTCCACAAGGTCAAGTACAATACAGCGACAGCTGTGGTGGGCCTACATGTGCACCCATTTGGAGATGGCCAAGGAGAACAGCAGACATTTTACATAATAAGGCTGTCATGGTCACTGTGGGGTGGGAGCTAAGCGTCTTAGGTTGCGAATGGGAAAGCTCCCAGTTTACAGAGGCAAGGCCAGCAAAACCCTCACCCTGTACCAGTCCTCCAACTCCTACCACCAAGGAACATTTGAAAATGTCTAGACACATTTGGTAGCAAGAGTGGAAATTTGCTGCTGGCTTTGGGTGGAGGAAGTCAAGGTTGCCGTCATCCCACATCCCGTAATGCCCAGGGATGCCCTACATCAGAGAATGTTTGGGCCCCAAACACGGTGGTGCTGAAGTTGAGGCAGTAGCCTAGACACTCGTGAGGATGCAGTTTGGGCAACCTGTGCAGCAAAATGTGTGTGACTGGTTGGTGCTTTAGGAAGGTGACCTTGGGATAGTCCTCAGAAGACAGAGATGAAGACACCATTTTAAGTGATGTCACACATTTTCATTAAGGTTATTGTAGCTGGACTTGAACAGACCCTCCCACTGGTTGCCTTGGAAACGATGAATTAGGGAAAGCAGCCTGGTAGTAGTCTGGGTCATGTGAATTGAAATGAAAGAAACTTTTGAAAATATCGCAGTAAAGAATTTCAGGAATGAGAAGGATAAATTATTCAAGGTGCTTATGAATTCAGTCTAAGAAGCGCATGCCAATCAGAGACCCTGTGTGAGGGCCAAGGACAAGAGAACAGGCCCTCAGCCCTTCCTGTTTCTGTGTGGTAGCTCAAAGGCCTGCTTGCAGCTCAAATGAGCAGCTCACAGCTCGGGGCCCAGGTCCTCCTAGGCCAAGTTATTACAAAGAGATAAAGGGTCTTGTGTATTTATCTCAGCTCGACACAATCTGGTTACAGGCTCCTCTCTCTGGCTTGCCCCTCTGCCATACAGAACATCTGCTTATACTAAAATATAATCAACAAAGACTCACAAAAGCTTTCTTGTCTGTTGAAGTGGGGCAGAGACCACAGGCCTCACCCCCAAAACTCAACTGGGCTTACGTGTTCTTGCTCAGATTAACTCTCCAATTAAACTCGGATCTGGAAAACAAGGCCACTGAGTCCCCTTAAAGGCTGGAGCCAGGAACAAATGGACATGGAGTCACAGGCAAAGAACACCACGTTCCGGGACAGTCAAATATAGAAGCTCTCGGGGCCAAGAAATTCAAGAAACCTCCAGAACGATTTATTTTACAGTTCAGACAAGTTTTAAGATAAAGATTTCTAAACTCAAAATTTATTTTTAGGTGAGCCTCCCTCCTTTCAAAAAGAAGTCTTCTCTATGTAATGCCCATAAGAGGAGGTTGGACTCTCTCTACAGGACCAACCATGGTAAGGAAAACAATGTTTCTTAAGCACAACCGCCAAGGTGGATGCGGGGACACACCTGACACTCACTAAGGAAAATAAGGTTCTTAGGAGCAACAATTAGAACTGAGATCTTCATTGGAAATGGGACGTCAATCCCCAGATTTGAGACATGAATGCAGGTGGAACAGGGCCTTCCTTATGTACTATGGAGGAAGTGCTGGTTCCTCTGCACCCGGTGGGCTCTTCAGGGATGTTTTTCACCAGACATGCAAATGTATTCAAATAAACAGATAAAGTCTCCTTAAGCCCCTGAAGTTAAGAGTGAGAGAGACAATACAGTTTCTACAGCCACGGAGAAATGACCCACGGGGATGGGTTCGAAGCATGTCTTCCTAAGTGTGATTATATTTGGAAAGAAGTTTACAATCAGTGTGTGTGTGTGTGTGTGTGTGTGTGTGTGTGTGTGTGTTACGCGCCCGTGCGCATGTGCCCTCATGCATGAGTGAGTGTTGGTGTTGGTATGTTGTCTCAGCCTCACTGGTCGCACCTGATCACACATGGTGATCTCTCATTTTGACTGCTCAGAATCACTCCTAGTATCAGGCTTGGTGACTCAAACCTATAACTGCGGCTGCTCTGGGGGCTGAAGCAGGAGGATCTCAAGTTCAAAGCCAGCCTGGACTGCTGAGTAAATTAAAGGGTGAGCAACTTGGTGAGACCCTGTGTTAAAATAAAAAGTAACATCAGGGCTGGGGATGCAGCTCTGTGGTAAAATGCTTGTCCAGCATGTGCAAGCTAAGGCCCAATCCCTAGAACTGCAAAATAGTAATAATATTTTTAGAATTAAGAAATAGGGGCTGGAGAGGTGACACATAAGTTGAAAACCTGTATTGCCCTTGCGGAAGATCAGGCATTCACAATGACCTATAACCCCGGGTCCAGGGACTCTGATACCCTCTGACCTCCTGAGGGGCCTACACACTTGAGGTGCATATGACTCATGCAGGCACACATGCTTGCACATAACTAAGAACTAAATAAATAGATCCTTTTTAAAAATTAAAAATAGAATAGACGGTAACTTTCTGTCCTCCCTACCTCTACCATTGCAGAGCTGGGATTACAGGTGTGTATCACAACACTATTTTAGGTGGTGTTGGGGATAAAATCTAGGTCTTAAAGAATGCTAGCCAGGCACTACTAACTGAGCTACCTCTCCAGAGCAGCTATAGTATTCTTAAAGCTCTTAAACTTAATGGTCACTGGCTCTGACTATGCCTATGTGCAGTGGCAAATGGTTTTGTTTTCTCTCTCTCTCTCTTTGCTATAGACTGAGACTCATTAACTCAATGTAACCAAACTCTGATTTCCACATATCTAATTACTTTTAAAATAGCCCAAACAGTCGGTTTGTAGTAATTTAGATCCCACTCATTTAAACCCTGCCTTCACCCCTGAAAACTGCACCCAGGATCTGTTGCCAATTGATAAGACAGACTTGAAATGATGGACTCCAAGCTGCTACCTCTGTTATGGCTCCCTGATCCAGAGACATCTCCAGGCCCCTGAGCGTGGTGATGGTGATATAGACACCCAAACCCCTCCTCCAACCTCTTCTCCCACTCCCAACACCAGCCCTGGAAGGACTTCCTTTCTCTCACCAGAGTCCATGGATCCCCTGTGCAGGCTTCTGTGCGCTTGCCTCTCTTGATGCTATCTTTCTCCTCTTCTTCTTCTCTCTTCTTCTTCTTCTTCTTCTTCTTCTTCTTCTTCTTCTTCTTCTTCTTCTTCTTCTCCTTCTTCTTCTAATCTGCATCCAATTGTACAAAAGTAATGCAAATGTAGATTGAAGACATACACTACTTCAACAACATTCAAGGCCCCGGTCTGAGCATATGTGGGGAAAGAATGTCATGGAAAGAATGTCTTGTTTCATCTCTGAGATGAAGTTGGGGAACCAACGAGACCCCCCCCCCCAAATGTCAGTTTTTGGTATGTCCAGCATGCAGCCTGATGTCACTTCCGGGCTTGGGCTTGGCCACGAGTGGACAAATCCTGACAATTGGCCCTGGCTATTTTTATACTGCCTTTATGTTTGTCTGTGAGTGTCAAAGATGAAGTTCAGAAGAAACTTACATAGGCAATTGGCCTCCACAAAAGCAGGAACACTGAGCCAGATGAGACAAAATTCACACAGCACGTGGCTGGCTCTCTCTGCAGGCAAACTGCCTTAGAAAACAACACAAGGAATTCTAGCTGAAAAACAAGGTTTTAGTATTTTTTAAAGCTCCAAAATCAGAATTCAGCTCCCCAAAATCTAGATGTGTGCACTTTTACCAGCAGCTTGATCCCATAAACTGTCCAGCTATCCTACCTGCTTCAATTGTCTAGCTTTAATAAGGAGAAGTGAAAATGATCCAGAGAGAACACTCCAGCCTGTCCCCTGCCCTGAGGGTCCAGGAATGCCACTTGAATCTGAAATCATAGGACCACGTATTTCGTGTCTGCTTTCCTGGTTTGAACTACCAAATGACTCAAATGAGAAGGCAAAAAGAGATCTAAGTCCTAAGTTTAATTCCATTTTACTTAGTATAGAATTTCCACATTTTGAGGAAAACTAACACTTTCATCCTGTACACTTTTGCCAAAACTAAAAATGATGGCTTGTATCGATTAATAAGCCTACACTTGGGTTTCCGTTATTTATCCAGTTTGTTTGTTTGAGAAGGGTTTCTCTGTGTGGTCCTGGCTATCCTGAAACTGGCCCTCTAGACCAGGCTGGCCTCAAACTCCTCCAAGTTCCAGGCAGCTGGACAGTTTATGGGATTAATTTGTTGGTAAAAAGTGTACTCTGCCTGTCTCTGCCTCCCTGGTGCTAGGACCAAAGGCATGTGCCACCAGCTTTACACTAGGGATTTAAAACATGCCTGCACATATCTCTGCCACTACAGTTATCATTCCTATTTTACAGATGTGGAAATTCACAATCTTCTGGGAACCAAACTGAGATCTTCTGAGGGAGGAGCAAGCATCCCTAACCATTGAGCCACCTCTCCAGTCCAGCACCATGGCTTTTAAAACGTCAATTGTGGGCTAGTGAGATAGCTCAGCAGGTAAAATGTTTGCCTTGCTGCCTGGTTGGTTGAGTTTAATACCAAAAGCCACAGTGGCAGGAGAAAGGTCACAACTGAAAGTTGTCTTCTGACATCACACACACAGGAACAACCACATTTACACACACACATCATACACTTAAATACACACATGAGCCAATAACTTTACTTAAAAAGCAATTATTTGTTAAAATGTTATCTGAGCTATATTAGGTAAAATTAAATACGGCATTAAAATTAATTTTGCCCCTTAGGTTTGACAAGGCTGTTGGACATCTGTGTGACCTGTAATAGTGGTTCCCATTATATCTATTGGGCCACATGTTCCAGACCTTGAATTTTCCATCATTTACCTTCCCCTCCAAAAGGAAGAGTCTATATTTCTCAGGGTTGTGAGGAAGTGTGATCTTTTTCCCTCCCTTGCGTCGGTGAGGGAATTGAAGCCGAAGGTAGTGAAGAACAGAAGTCAAGCATTAACCCAGAAGCAATCTCCACGCAAGTAGTGTGGGAGGTCCACCTGCCTTCCGACTCACCCAGAAGCCACGGAGTTCAACAAGTTTAGCCACTGTGTGAGGCCCAACGCCCAATCAGAAGGCAAGCGCGGGCTGTACCTGCCTTTGCTTTCATTCTTTCCATCCTGGATGGAACGCAGCAGGCTGGGAAGGAGCCAGCTTGTAAAGCTGTGTCCAGGGGTCACGGGGTATTTTTAAAGAACTAATGTAGCTATTAATGGTGATTGCTGGTTTCCTTTATCAAGGAAAATGTACAAAATATAAATCAGGCAACTGGAGTTGCGGGCTACTGCTCTCACAGAGGACCCACGCCAGGCAGCTCACACCTGCCCGTAACTCCTCCAGCTCAAGACAATCGGAAGCCTTCTTCTGATCTCCACAGGCACCCACACTCCGGTCCACACACACACATACACACACACACACACACACACACACACACACACACACACACACACACACACACACGAGGCTAACATAGTTTAAAAGAACAAGAAGTTGTTTGAGTTCCTTGCATGGCACAGGGTCTTCTAAAAACAAAAACAAAAAACTAAGCTCTTCCCCAGCTCTAACTAGAGAAGATGAGGGTGCATTTTCTTATTTTCCTGTGAAAGGTCCCTAATCAGGAAACAGTTCCTGAAACAGGAGCTTTTCCACAGGTGCTCCCTAACAGCAGGACTTGGCAATGAAAGCCACAGTTCACTGGAACTTCCTGCTGAGCGCCAGGAGGGCCCAGCCCATCCAGCTCTGAGACTTTCCCATCCTGGCTTGTTTGCTCAGTGCGCTGGGGCACAGGGCACCTCCCCCACCTGGCTGTCCACCTGCGGCGTCTCTAAAGCACCTTTGGAATGATCCAAGCATTTCCACGTGTGCCGAGCCCTCGGCTTGACCTGTTCTAGTTCTTCCTCTAAGTTTATCCCCTTATTCTTCCCCGGCCCTTGAAACCTTCAAAGGACAGGGTTGTGGCTTTGAAAACTGCACTGCAGAGAGGTGGCAACGGTGGTGACTGGTGATGGTGGTGACAGTGGTGACAGTGGTGACAGTGGTGACAGTGGCGAAGGCAGAGCTTCTCCACAGCCCCTCCTTCATGAGGATTAAGTGTTCTTCTGTTGTGTCCCAGCATTGAGCATCTGTCCCCAGCCTTTTAGGATCAGCTAATGACAGAGAGCTGTTGGAGGGAACAAAGGCCCTTGCCTCTTTTTATTTTTTTAATTCGTAGAACTGTGTGAGCTAACACAACCTTGGTCTAAATATAAACTCAGCTGTTACTTCAGTTCCTGGTTCCTCATCATTTAACATTGCCTTTCTTGATTCCTTATGTTTGGTGCTCCTATTCCCTACGGCAAGGCAGAGGGTGTACTGAAAACCCGGATGATCAGACTCGATGCGTGCACCTCTACTGACTTTCAGGCTTTAACATTCTCTGAGTCCAGTTCCTCCATAAGTACTAACAGAACAGATGGGATCGTTCCTAAAAGCCCTTGTGGCCCATGATTCTCTAAACTGTGAACTTTTTTTGGTATCTCTGGCAACAAGTTTTCACTTCCCAGAATGCTCACTTCCTGTGCATCTGCCTAGGTAGATCTTTGGTGACCCTGTGACAAGCTGACTGTCGCCTTAAAAGGTATCTGTGGTAATTGCATCCCAGGCTCCAGGGCACCAGAGTTAAAATAATCTTTTTTATATACTTTAAAGGGGAGGAAGTTAATTCACAATGTGGATTAACACAGGAAAGCGAGTCTGGATTGAGTCGACGCTGGGTTGCATAGGGAACTCACAAAACACGCCGTCCACCCTCCAGGGTATTTCCAGAGCTGCTGACAGCCTCCAGTTCTCTCTGCAGGTCACCCAGCACAGGGCAGGCAGGTAAAGATCGTTATTGCCACTTAAACATTCTGTCCCTACCCACAGTTCTCCCACCTCCCTGAGAAATAGATGGAGCACAAGCTACTGACCAGCGGGTCAAAGCCTCTTATGTCAGGCCTCCATGGTCCTAGACAACCTTTCTAATAAATGCCTCCTAAACCCAGTGCCCAGGGCTCCCGTACACACCACATTTTCCCAGGCCACTTCTCTCTCAGACATACCCTTTATCCATTCTGCCTGAACAGCCCCTCCATTCTGTCAAACCAATGCCAGAGCACGTTAGAAAAAAATAAGACTTTCTCTCTCTTCCCAAACCCCATAGGCCACACTGTCATGTTTATGCAGATATGACACCCTTTTATATAATGGACGTTAGCATCTGGGATTTATATATATGACTGGGACACTGAGGGACGACTATACAAAGTCAAGAAGCATTTCTTACTAGACGACTCCAGGGTGCTGTGGCCATGCAGGTTGCACTATTGAGATTATTTACCCTCAAGCACACGCAAGGCGCTCTGTGTATCACTCATAGCAATAGCTTGTTGGGGGTTGTTTTAAATTTTCCTTTTAGTGTTCGGGTCAACTGACTTAACCTCCAAACATTTGGGGCACTCTGAGGGCTGAGCCCGGGAATGCCTTTATCTCTTAAGCAGAGAACTTGATGGCGCCTCGGCTCCCCTCAATGCCCCCCTCCCTCCTCATACATTATTTGCTGAATTAGACAGTTGGCTTCTAAAGAAATATAGCCAATCTATTAAAAAACAACAACAAAAAAAAAAACTTTAAACAGGGAAGCAATAACAACAGAAATAAGAAAAAGAATGAAAAGGGAGCTCATGACACAGGGGTTGGAAAAAGCAGCTAATATCAAACCCACTCAGAGCTGCTAGCCCACAGCCAGGGTGAGGCCGGGGCAGGGGTGGGGTTGGGGTCACGTGGATTGCCAGGGTGTCCAGGTCTGTATCTGGGACTCAGGTCCTGGAGAGATGGGTCTTGTTTTATGCTGGAGGAGATTTCTGTGGAAGACAGAGTTTGCTGCTCATCAAATGCAGGTTG